>JAWDGP010003607.1:507500-597500 GCA_033675545.1 Elysia crispata
TATAAATTTGTATTTGAGAGAAACAAAAGCAAATCAATGAGCTATCAGGGAAATGATTAAAAGAGAGACTTGGCAAAAAGAAAGAGGCAAAGAGAAAAAATGTAGGGATGCGGATAGAAGAGAGGAATGAGGGAGATACAAAGAAGGTGATATAGAAACAGCAAGAAAAGAGAGAGACAGTTTTATTGAAAGGGAGATGAAGAGATAGAGAGATAGATAGATAGATCCATAGTTAGATAGATACAGAGAGAGAGAGAGAGAGAGAGAGAGAGAGAGAGAGAGAGAGAGAGAGAGAGAGAGAGAGAGAGAGAGAGAGAGAGAGAGAGAGAGAGAGAGAGAGAGAGAGAGAGAAAGGGTGAGAAAGGGCATAAATTATTGGTAAGAAAGAGAAAGAAGATGGAAGTTTTGAGAGAGAGATAGAAATGATTAGAAATATTTAGAGAGAAGAAAAGAAAGAGAGAGAGAGAAATAGAAAGAGATAGAGAAAGAGAAAGAGAGTTCTTGGAACACATGCCCATGCGTGATTATACCTGGAAAAAGGAGCGAAACGAAAAACAATTTAGAAATCCATTTTTAAATGGCATCAAACTAAACTTCTTTATTCATCCCTCGGTTAAAAATGTGCACACCCTTAGCTTTTTTTTTTTTTTTTTTTTTGAATTTCTTTGTTGTTTATTTGCTCAATTTTAAAGGTAAAACTGCATTGTTATTGACAGACTTTGCGCTTCTCTTTCTACCCCTTTCTCTATCTCATTCTGTGTATTTCTCTCTCAAAGTCGCTCCTACTTCTACTTCTTTGAATTTTTCCAAGGGATAACTGCGTGAATTTTAATGACATTGTGTTCAACTATATATAACTTATGTAACTTAGATAACTAACATCTTCTCGACCTTGTCTTCATCGTTTATATAACTAACATCTTACTAACCTTGTATTCACTTTATATAACTAAAATCTTCCCAACCTTGTCTTCATCGTTTATATAACTAACATCTTCTCAACCTTGTCTTCATCGTTTATATGACTAACATCTTCTCAACCTTGTCTTCATCGTTTATATGACTAACATCTTCTCAACCTTGTCTTCATCGTTTATATGACTAACATCTTTCCAACCAACCTTGTCTTCATCATTTATATAACTAACATCTTACTAACCTTGTATTCACTTTATATAACTAAAATCTTCCCAACCTTGTCTTCAACGTTTATATAACTAACATCTTCGCAACCTTGCCTTCATCGTTTATATAACTAACATGTTCTCAACCTTGCCTTCATCGTTTATATAACTAACATGTTCTCAACCTTGCCTTCATCGTTTATATAACTAACATCTTCCCACCCTTCGCTGACTTCGTATAGAGAGATGGAGGGGTTCAGAGAGGAGAAGAGATAGAGAGATAGAGACTTATAGAGAGTGTCATGTGTCAAGACATGTGTCATGTAAAAAATAATAATAAATAGGCTAAACTGTTATGAGCAAAATTACGCATTGCTCAAAAAACGTTCTAAACATGCATGAAATTCTAGACAACAAAAACAAAAGACAGACGAGCGAGAGATTGAAATATGTTTGGAAAAATGCATGAACAAAAATCGCTAGTTATAATGACATACCTGAATAATCCGCTCTAAAACCGAAGGAAAGGTGTAAAACTTTTTGGATATAAAGAGAGAGGAAGAGGAAGAGAGAGAGAGAGGTAGAGAAAGGGAGGTAGAGGAGAGTGGTAGACAGATGGTAGAAAGATATGAATAGAAAGCCAATGTGAGAATCATCAAACAATGGTGACGGAGTAATGCAAAGATTAAAAGATAAATAATGGTTAAAGAGAGAAATCGAATGAGTTTGAGAGAGGAAACGATAACAAGCTAGCAGGTTAGATAGATTGAGAAAGATAAAGAGAGAGAGAGAGAGAGAGAGAGAGAGAGAGAGAGAGAGAGAGAGAGAGAGAGAGAGAGAGAGAGAGAGAGAGAGAGAGAGAGAGAGAGAGAGAGAGTAGTATAATTATTTCAAATACGTTCGAGGTCTATGTTTTTAATATGACACTCTGCTTAAAAATTATTTTAAATCACTGACCTAACTTTACTGGCACTAGATCAAGAATGTGACCATGGTAAAATAATCTGATGACCGATCAAATCCAAACAATTTGTGAACTATGCCTATGAGGGTAACAGGGACAGTGCGTAAAGCGAAATGACTAAGTGTGAGGGAGAAAATTCTTGCAAATAGTAGATGGCAAATTTAGGTAGAGCAAAAGCAATGGAAATTTTAGACCTAGTCTATACCTGGAGTAGGGACAACGCAAAAAGTAGCTTAAGAGAGACCAGGTCAAAACTCATAAATTTGCTGTGGAAATTAAGACAACGTTAGCAACTATTTTTTTCGTAAATAATATTGACGTTACAGATATTGAATTTGCGCCAGTCCTTTGGTTGGCGAAAGTATTGTTATCTTACTGGCAAAGTGTGAGCAAAGAGAAATGTCTTGTCCTAGAATACTGTTATCTTATTGGTACAATGTGAACAAAGAGAAATGTCTTCTGTTTTAAAAGCTACCAATTGGTACCACAGGTGGCCATCTGAAGTGTCAATGGCTTGACGTCAATCAATTTTATCTTTATTATAAAACAGCGGAACCTTCCATTCATTTTCTTGAGTCACCGTAAAATAGAGAGAAATTTCAATATTTTTTGCCAATTGATAAAACACCACTGCGAGATAAGATTTCGCGAAAAAAAAAAATAAGCAAAACATTGTTGCTTATGTTGATGTAATAAATGCGGAACCGATTTGTAGCGGTTTAGAAAAATCAACCACAAACCTACATTTTTCTAACTTGAGACCGACAAATAAAAAGAAAGGCGTGAGAACATCAAGGGCAACTAGTTTGAAATGTGTGTTTGTCTTAAACAGTTTATATTGATTTCAATAAAAACCAACCATTATACTAATATCCTCACATAATCTCGCAGTGACTCGCCAGTAGTCGAAGTAAAACAATGTCAGTAACAAAAGCAACAGTAGGACTTGCTTTTTTTTTTTTTTTTAATTTAACTCTGTGGGCGAGTGCACGAGTACTAATAGCTGTGTATAAATTAGATCCACTATAATGCTGTCGTAGGAAGAAACCATTTTCAACAAACGAAGACTTTTTTTATGATTTTACAGTTGGTTCCGCTTACAATCAGTGTTTTCGATTCTCGTTAGTGCTGCAAACCCTGAGGGTTTTGACTTTTTAATATTTAGTTGTAAGATTCTTCAATGAAACACAAAGTAGCAGACGACTGGTCGCCAAAAGACCCCCGCCCCTCAAAAAAAGTTTCAGGCTGTTTAAAGAAAGAAAGCACAGTTTCATAACAAGTCAAGATCAAATAGTGGAAATCATTTAGCTTTTTTTTTTTCATGAATGAATCATTCTTTTCAATTGATAATAAAGCATCTGCCTTACTTTCATTCCGCTAGAAACAGGAAAAAATGAATTGACAGAAGCTGATACGAGCAGGTATTAGAGACATGTCAGAATAATCTATCTCTTTCCTCGTTAAACTCGTTAACCTTATAGATACGACCTTGAAAAGAACCGTCACGAGAACGCAAAACTGTACACATATTACTGCAATTCTTTTCACGCGCTGCGCAAATTTAAACACTGCTCTAATCACTTTCACCAGGAAACATCGGGCATGTTTACTTCGCCTCAGGCCATGCTTTGTATTTTTCATTTACGCCAACGACTCTTGAGAAAATGCCAAAACTGATTCATCATGTCACAATTTAAAGAAAAGAATCTTTAAAATTGCTTTTATTGATGCTTTGTTTAATTCTTAGTTGCTCTGTTTATTTTGTTTCAGATGACGGAGATTACTCTGTGAACTTCAATCGTCTGTGTGTTTATATCCAGGACTTCAGCCAATAAACCTCAGTCTTGGTCTCAAGGGTTAGTTGTGCTCACTTTGACTATTTTTAGTGGTGGTCGTATTTACGTAGAGGAAATAATTATAATTGTTGGAGTATTGTTAAAAGAAAAAACAAAAACCAAATAAGACATCCACATATTTTTCACTGACGAGAAAGAATTCTCTCGGCGCAAATTACCATTGCTGTTCTTTGAGAGCCAGATTGAACTCTCTTGTGCGGTATCGAGTAAACAAGCTGTGGATTTAAACGTTTGAAATCATCCATTAGTCTAAGCTAAGAAACTGTTAAAATGTGACTTTAAACCAAAAGTTGGATATATTTCCCTATATCATTATACCTCACAATACAGGAGTGCCAGATTAGAATCTATAGTGATGCTATGTGACCAATTCTTGTTGTCTCCAAGAACCGAATAAAAGTGTAAAGAGAAACAAGCTTAAAAGTCGCCATGGGCCCGTCCTTGTGGATATCGCTGTGGTTCTATCTTGGCTTTATCACCCACAAGTCTTTGGTATTTGGCGAAAATGATCTGGCTTACGTGTCAGTAGCTCGCTGCCGCATCCAGTGCCTCAAGAAGGTGAGTAGATCTAGTCCTCTTGGTTTTAAGATTCTCTCCTATGCGATTGCAACAAACTAGTAGACATTATACTATAATCGTCACTTGACACATGAATCATGCCTTAACATTTCTTTCAATTACAAAAGCTGTAAATTAGATTGGGCGCCCACACAGGTTAGATTGATTTTATTGATTTTTCTATTTCAAAAGACATTTTAGACTTAAGACTTTATTACCTTGTTCTTAACCTCATTCTTTCATAGAAGTATCTTTCAAAAACGGGTAAAATGTTTTAAATCGTACTTAAAGCATGCGAATTACGACAAAACTTTACCCAGAAATTCATTGCTGTAAATTTCAAAATGAATGGAACTTTTTATTTGTCTCATTTTTCCCATGTATAATGTATTGCATTAAAAAACAAATCAAATAGAATTTAAAATGAAAGAAGTAGATTTTTAAAATTCTGCAAAGTTTTGTATGCAAAATATCATAATGAAGATATGAATATAAAACTGCAGATATCGGCCCACCTCATGTAGGGCTTCACAATTGAATAATTCCCGACGAAATGGAAACATGTAGTTTAACCATACTTTAGAGCAACACAACGATGCTTAAATCTTGAAAACTATTTATTTGTGATGAATAAAACCTTCATATTCGTGTTCAGCATATTAAATTCACTAATAAAAATACGATTTTCAAGCTTAGGGTGAGTTGGGCCGATAACTGCTATAATACCGATATGAATTTTACGCCGAGCCATGCTGCTCTTGTTCGAGTTTGTTAAAAATGATATTGTGAAGGAACCTTGGATGTAAAGAGCTTTTAAGTTGAGTAATCCTGGCACCAAACAAAAATGGATGGTTTAAGTTAAGAAAGTTCCAGAGGAATGCCCTTTGTAGACTACAGATTCATGAGACTGTCACTGAATTTAATTTAAATAGATACCTTATCATGAGTCGTAATGACTTGCACAAATTAAATTAGTAATGAAGATACATGATCGTCAATTATTGTCGTCCAAATAAAAAAATGAAAGCAAACAGAGTATAACTTGAATTCCTTTTGATAGGAAAGCTACTTATATGATATACATTGATCGAAAAAAATATATGGAAAGAGTTCCTTTTAGGTACGGACGGTTTTTTACATAGAAAAAACAATAGCAAGAAAGCCCGGAGAAGGGGAATAAGTTAGATAAGAGACAAAGCTGAAATAAATTAATTTTTCTTCTTTGTGTAACCCCAAGCAAAAACCAAGCCCAATCTTTCTCTATGGTCCCGATCAAATGAAGCCCTCTTTGGTGTGTAAATTAGTCCGTACCTAAAAGGAACTCTTTCCAAATATATATATATATATATATATATATATATATATATATATATATATATATATATATATATATATATATAAAATCTTCTTTTGTAGGTTCTCTCTAAAGCCATATACATATTTCATAACAAGATTCTATGGCGTGTCCAGCCTTGCGAACTATGAACATGATTGAATCCTTTATTTTGAATCTAGTTACTATCTGCTTCCTATTCATCTACTAAGTTTCGATTACAATACTAATCATCATATCCAATGGCGCGAACTTTTGCAGATATTTGCGTCTCACTTTAGTTTTCTTGTGGTTCACATTTCCCAGAAACCGATACTCTGTCATCTAAACCTCCTACACCTACTGCTTCTTTCCCATTTTCAATATGATGGATTACATTTGTGGCTTGGGTAACAGCCAGGATTTGAATTTGATTCTTTTCATTTGATAAAAATGCTTGGAAGGTGGCGAAGAGTTTCAGTTCCCTTTCTTAGCGGGTTGACTCACTATTGCACCACAATGCGAGCTATGTTTATCTTAAATAATTGAAGAGTTGAGCATTTCCGAGGCCTGTGACAGTCCTCACTTCACGTGCAAGAGGTCAACTAGATACACTATTTTGGCTCTGGCTGCCTGACAAGGAATGGTGAAAAAGGAAGGTCTAGTAAATTATTATTGCCGTGTTAAATATGTATATCTACTGTTCCCATACATCATACACAAAACTTAGCATTATCCTTGACTGTAAAAATAGAGTAACACACATTTATCAGTAAGCAAAGTTTTCTTCATGTAATGTATTTGAGGGGGCTTTAAAAGAATTAACTGTAGAAATGTAAAAAAATCACTCTGAAGAAACATATTTTGACAACTATGAGGGGCCTAGTGACTCGCTTGGAGAGTGAATTCTGAAAATACGAGAAAAAAACCGTTACACTTTTCTAACATTTCTTTGAGAATTAAGAAATGTGTATTAGTGAAAACCAAAAATATTTGTAATATGCGATGTCGTTTTCTTCCAGCTTTTTCGTTAGTCCTTGCCGAAATTTGACATCAAAACCTAATAAGCTCATTATTTCCTCTCTGTACATCTAAACTCTCAATATAATATTTCCTAGGAGGGCATAACTCAAAGTTGCCTATTTTTTATATTAAAAAAATCTTAACATATATTCATGACTATTTATGTAAATCAACCCACGGCATACAATCAAAATGAGATAAATCGAAACCTATGTTTTTAAGTTTCATCAAAGTATTATCCACTGTGATTAAAAGCATGCTATAACGACAAATAAACCCTTGGCTTCTGAAGCTTTAGATCTTGCTTAATTCCACTGAGATTAGAGAAAGACTTGTTTGTAAACTGTCGACGGGGGTTATCAAATCACCAGAATCAGACAGCGGAAGATGATAAGATAAGACCAACTGGTGCCGCTGGACTATCTGTAAGCGTGAGGATACGCCACAGCGTTTAAGATACGTCATGTAAAAGGAGAAGGCACCAATGTTTGCTAGATGTAGACCGAATGTGATCTTCAGCAAGATACCTGCGAGTTCCTCAAACGGCTCTGCCACGGCAGAAAAAAAACAAAAAAACTAGGAGAAAAGGCAGAACTAGTACGGCGTTATCTCTGAGAGACGGGAGCAGGCAAGATTTGCAGTTTTGTGACATGCGCACACGTTCAGTTTAAAAGCAAAGTGCGCGGTTGGCCTCGCCTCATTACCCCCTGACACATCTCTGTTTAAGTCACAAAGTTTATGTTCTCGAAAAACGCCCTGGACTAGTACGGGGTTAAACTTGATACTTGCGAGAACTGGCGGGGAAGTTGTCGAGTTTGGCGTCCAAAGTGGTAGTTATTGGGTTTTGTTTTGTTAATTGTATTTTTTGCTACGTTTTTGTTTTTCTTGTGAATGTGTGTTTTCGTTTTATTTTGGTTTTTTTACGAGAGAATTGATCGTGGAAAAGAAAAAAGAGTTGGCTTCAGAGCTAATGTGAGCAGCGTTCGTTTTTAGTAAGCTAGCGTGTGCCTTGAGACAAACTTCTACACGTCTACCATATCACAGAAAGAGAAAAACCGTTGATCTTCTTTGTGTTTCTCTACTTCAAACTGCTAACACCAATGTAGACTTTATTTGCTTGCCTATGGCTCTCAACATCGAACTTATTTCTGTTCTCGTATTTTTACTATTTTTTTAAAAACAAAATAAAAGCTTTTAGCATTATGTCGTAAACAAGACAAAAAATAGACCTTTCCTAACAACCAAAATAGAGCTCACTGTGATTTAGGTGTCCAATAGTGTGGAGAGAGGAAGGGATTTTCACATAGCAGCATCTAACAAGACATTATATTCAAACGGAAGAAAACATGAAGAGGGATAACCAGATCATAAGGGAAAAATGTTATTGTGATTGAGCTATCGAATAGATCTACCCTCCGCGTCACAAACAAATGACCTTATAGATTTGTTCACTCCCTCTCATAAAGAACCTCATATTTGTTTAAATCTTTTTACAAAACGAATTCTGAAAGAAGTCAGCGTATGTTTTGCCTCTGCATCAAAATGATCGTGGTGTAACGAAAAGAAGCGCCAGTTAATAAATACCACATGAAACGAGCTAGCTACACCATGGCGGCTGCACCCGCTTGGGTGTTCAAAAAAAAAGAAAAGCACGTTATTTCTTTAGCAGTGAGATTTCCCAATATCAATATTGTATTTCGTCAATTGTCCATACTGTTTAGCAAGTTTCAGATGTTGATGTTAAATGTTACTTTTATGAAGTGGGACAATGGCGTCAAAAACGATTGGTTTCATCTTCGTATATATTTATTTTACTTACTTCATTTATAGTTACCTTGAATTTTCTTCATTTAGCTCAGCATACACTAATATTTAAGAAGTACTATGCTGATTGAAATAACATATTGCTAGATTCTCAGATCCAATGCAAAGCACCGCTTAGTTCATACCAACAATTTGTTCAGTTTCCAACGCATGGTACTTTATTATTAAAAGAAGAATGATAAATTATTCATGGAGTCTGGAATACTCGATATTTTCAACGGAAAGCTCTTCTCTGTTTAAAATATGATTGTCACTCACTCCGTATCAAAAAGATTGTCACAACAAAAACATCGAGGATTTTTAATTCTTAAACCTCAACGCAGAAATAGAAGGGCAAAAGAACATTAAAGACCTGGAAAGTAATAATCATACTCATAGAATTATTGATTATCTTTTCAAAAGCTAAACCTCTCAGGTTCGCTCCCGAAATCTCAGAACACATGTAGCGGTTACCAAGAGCATAATTATTTTTCCAGGATCTCTAGTTCCTTAATTTGTGTATCTTAACTCTCTTCGAAATAAACATATAATTAGTACTGATTGTGGAATCCGTGATACGTACTAGCTTTCCACATAATGGGAGAGGGTTTTATGAATTTGTCACTTTTTTTCACTTCATTTTTCACTTCTGAAACATGTCAAGGACAAAGTTACAAGTAAAGCATTATAAAATTGAAAAGCAACAATTATTCCAGTTCATCTGCTTGGCTGTGACTAACTCCTAAGCAATATTTCATAGTGATTGGCACAGAGTGTGGCTACAGGTGTCAAGAGGCTGAACCGTCGACGAGTCTAGGGATGTTTTCCCAGACCAGAAGAAACAAAACAAATCAGCATATTGTCGGTCTATTTTGCTTTTACTTTTATTGAATCAAGTTCCTCTCATATGATAAAGAGAGTTGTATTGTCGGTGCCTACTGTAGGTGTCTCAGAGTTGTTTATTCAAACCACCAAGGTATCCAATCTATTTGTTTGACAGCATTTCCTGGAAATGTACAGAACAAGCTGTTTTAAAGATTTACGTAAAAGGGCACAATGGTCTTGAAAGTTTTCATGGTTCGAATCTCTGCTCCACATTCAACTAAAAATATAATTTTTTTAAAGACTACAATTTATATTTCTATAGTCTTTTAATATCAGGAAGACAGCCTTGCACCACTTGTATTCAACAAATTTTGGGTATGATAAATTTAGCGAAGCTTGAAGGTCCATTTATTGCTAAGAAGATATGAGAAACGGCAAAGTGTATAACTTGACTCGAGTTTTTTATTGACAACAAATATGAGGTTTCTTAGAGAAAAGGCAGTGAAAAAATTAGTCCCAAGAGCATAACAGCAATTTAGACTAGACTAAGAATAGCAGATCATTATATAAGCAATCATGCGTATTAATTTCAATAGTTGAGTTAAAGATGCTTTAAAGCATGTTAGATTTTGAAGCTATGTGTGATGGTCAGAGAAAAAGTCTTCTTCATAGATTAAGACTTAGATAAAGGGTAGATATTATTTGATAAGCATGGACAACTTTGAAAATCATAAATCAAGTAGTGTCTCGTAGCATTACGTTCCTCAAGTCCATTGTTTCGCTTTTCGCCCAGATTTACACAAGATCGATGCTTGTAATAATCAAGAGACCACGCCCTTCAAAACGCTTTATACAACTACATGAAAGTTAGGTCTTAAACAAGAACATAAGATGCATATATATGTCTTATCTTATTTGATTGCAAACGAAAAACAAAAATGAGAACATCAATGAACAAGAATATCAAACATAAAAGTTTTCCCCAGCTCTTCTTGTTCTAGAAAGACTGGTAATTATTTATGCCGTCATATGACAAAAACATTCATTTCACCAAAGAGAAAATCATTGGGCACTTGTAATTTTCCTTTCCTTGGCAAGATCTTTCCATTTGTTCAGGTGAAACACCAGCTAAACCGTTCTCCCATATCAATCAAGGAGACTTACTAGATTGAAACGCCTAACTCACATGCTGGAGTGAAAAAAAATGCTGAAGATATTGTTTTCCGCACATTTCCAAACAACAAAATCAGAACAAATAATTGTCAACATGCGCAAACTACAGTCATATGAGGAATTATTCGATAGGGTCTTAGACAAACTACAATTATCGAATTAGCGGGTATAAACATTTCGGAAAAGTGCGCTTTGAGCAAGCGTATGTCATAACGATATATTGCCATGGCAACATGGTTAAACGCAAACACTTTATTCTTCTACATGTTCAAAGTGATGACAGAAATGTAGGTTATCTGAGCACCTGCTATGGTATCTCAATTATTGCCATTTTTACTCTGTCATAGATTATGCTTTTGAAGTCATGTACATTTTTAACCAGGCTTTTTTTTAAGAAAGAAAATGATCTCGTAATTGAAATAAAATTCTTATCAAAGAATAAAACAAAAACTCATTCTAGGCATTGCAATATCAACTAGTTGTTTTTCCCCCTTTCTTTTTCTATTTCTTTTTTGTATAAAAAAAAGGCTTTTGAAATGAAAATGATAAAAATCAGAGCATCAGCCTAACCTTGGCAAGATTTGCAATACATTGACTTTGAAATCTGGAACATTCAACTACGACATCTTTGCTAGAAGATCAAAAGGAACAGTCAATAGCTTAAACGTATGTAACGATAGTAGATATTTTTATATATTCATTGCAGCTCAAATGCGTTTTTGTGAACTTATTAAATGTATAATTATACCGAAATATTTTAATAATATTTAAAATAGTGCTCATCATCATAACTATGTGATAGCGGGATAGAAACAAATCACAGACAGCATTCAAAGTTGGAGAGCAAAAAATTGTCATACGTAACGAAGAACTGAAAAGTGGTCTTTTAATCACTTTGATCTATTGGTAGGACTAGGGACAACAAGTCCTGATTCCAACCAGTTCGAAATCAATAATGTCCGAGTGAGATCCTGTGTGTGTGTGTGTGTCTGTGTGTATGTGTGTCTGTCTGTACGGTCTTTTCCTCCAAGCACTGCCGGAACAGCTCGCCCACGCTCTGCTCCTATGCGTGCTCGTCGCCGCCCGGGAGCTTCTCCAAGCCATTCCAGGGCTAGGTTGTCTGTCGATGAAACAGTATAATTAACCTATTACATCATGTCGAAAATGTTTAATCGAACGCTGCACCCATTTTCAATTGATCACTTCATTGCTCAGCATAATCCTGGAGACAGTAGAGCTACAACTAAGCAAACAATTCTGGTCGCAGAACATTTTCCTTGGAAAAGAGAAGTTGCACGGGAAACTAAGGTGGGAAGCGGTTTTTTTTCTTTACAAGATGGGTATATGTCATGATTCATTTAAGGCATTGGAAATTTTTTAACAAAAAGTCTGGGTTACCAAACGGTCTAAAAACTTTCAAAAAAATTACAATGTCCTCAATATTTTGTGGACTTATATAGATGGGCTTGGAGGTTTTTCTTACTAACAGGCTATAGTTGAGTTGGACTTGAGGAAAAGTAGGGAGGACAGAGAGAGAGAGGGGGAGAGGGGGGGGGGGGGAGATAGAAAAGACAAAAAGAGAGAAAAAAAAAAGAGAGCGAGAGAAATGAAGAAAGGGGAAGTGAAAAAAAACAACCAGTGAGGATAGAGTTAGGCTGGAGATAGCTGAAAAATAGAAGAAAATGTAATAACAAGGAGAATCCAAGGGATGGAGAAGAATAAGAATAAGACAGGAGGGGCGGGCAGATATGCGCAAAAAAGAAAAGCATAACTAAAGATAAACTCTGGAGATGGATATGATTTCACTATTTACATGAAACGTGGTTAGAATTAATAGGAAGAAAATACCTAAAACGGAATTGAAGCGTAAAATAGTAGAAAGTCTTCTTCGTAGACAGAACTTTCAAATGCTTCCAAAATTAGGTGGAGATAATAGCGTGCAGTCTTTGGGATCCATAGTCTTGAACATTGCAAGCATAATAATGCGGATATGCTTCTTAATACCTGCATTTATTTTATATCTCGTTAAAAAATACATCCACCTATTATTAAATCCCATTTAAAGATCTCTGCAGGCAAGCAAAATTAGCACACAGCTCAGCTAATAGGGTTATTTTGTTTTCAATCTGCATTGAACTTCTGAACAGAAATTTCCGCTCATACTGCGGAAGGTGAAATTTCGTAGAACGCCCCCTCAGCTTGGTCTCTTGACAAGATTATTGTTACTCATTTTCTGCTTCACATCCAAATTCCCCAAGGGCTTTTTAATTTTTTTTAATGATTATTTTATTTCTGTTGGTTAAAAACAATAAAGTTGCGAAATAGCACACGGAAGAAACCTGATATTTTTATTAAAAGATAAAAATAGGACGGTTTAACAATGCTTCCTAGTTTTTTCCCTTTTTAGTTTTGTTTTGTTTGTTTTAAATGACATAAAAACGAAAATCATCAAACCGACTGTAAAAAATGAAGTCAATGTTTTTGTATCGCGATTAAAGAAAATAAACATCATATCGAACTAGTATGAAGATACAGAGTTTGCTAGCTGTGGAGATAGCGTGAAAGACTAACCAATGATCAAAGTGAATGAAAAGCTATTCTTTTCTACAGGATCAAAGAACTTTTTACGAAATTTTAGACATTCTGTCATTTTAATCGTTAAAAGTTTTCTGTACTTTAATTTGAGAACCCATCGTATAAAAAAAAAACATATTGAATACGTCGACCTATTACGGCAAGTTGCTAGCCTGTTTCAAATAAAAACAAAGATAGTAACGACGACACACAGAAAAACAATGGCTTGTAAAGTCACATTACTGAAAATAAAATGTTATGTGAAAGGAATATAAACTCGTAAAAACTTAAACGTTGGAAAAGTAGCATCTCGAATTTTCTTGCTTCAAACATCGATACCGTTTGCTCAATGACACTAACTTCCGGTCTATTAACGCATCTCTCTAACAGTTCATCACCGTTCTTCCGTTTGGCCCAATATAATGCTTGGTTAGGAATCGCCATCTTGGAGAGACTGGAAATTGAGAGGACAGTCCCCTCGGTGTCTATTACTTGGCTGCCTGAAATTACTGGTCTGGCTTTTGTTTAGAGATTGCAGCCTGACGAATTGAGGAACTAAGAGGAATGACACGTCAAATGGAAAAAAAATCTGGTCCGTTTTAGTCCAGACAGCAATGGATCATTTTCAAAAATGCTTCTAGCACGTAGGCTGTTTCGCCTAGAACATTACTGTAGAGTGCTTGGTGGGTGTAAATAAACGCTTCCTGCTTCAAAGGAAGACATAGAGGCAAAGCTGAAAAGGAATACAGATCCTGCTGATAAGTTCTGACCACAAGGAGTGGCTTGACCGCTGGGAAGTCGACTAGTCTCAACACAAGGGAATGTTTCACAATATTAGAATGGCTTAGCGTCGGGCGATGCACAAGGTCAAAGTCGACATGAAAAAAAAATTATTCACATAGTGGGATACTTCAGCATCACCGTTTAATTCCTAAACCAACCAATTGCCTTCTTTTAGGCTATGTAAACTATTCATTTAAAACACGTTTTTTGTCATCGACTTTCCGTTTACTCTAAAAAAAAGATTATGTAAAGATCTCAAGTCCGTTTCATTCAAGTCTGTTTTAATCTATTATATTGTTTAAGGCTTCTTAAAAACAAATTACTGATTTGAGCTTTGCACAAGTTATCAGTGCAAGTGCGTTTCAAGTCTTATCTCCTGCCTTGCCGCCAATATTTATTATTATTGTATTGCTATCTTTCATTTTCTTCTCCCGCTTATCTTAATTTGTGAAAACTATATTGCCTCTGTCAGTGCGCGTTTTTATTTGAATGCTCTCCGCTTGTCGTGAACCGAATACATGCCCTCTCCCGGCCGGCTCACGCCATAACATCCTTGCCACGAAGCTGTTTTGAGTTAGGAGTTAAGAGTTAAGACGGTGTGAGTTAAAACAAACAGCACATGCAAAGGATTTCTTGTGGGTACTGAAGCTGAAACAAGATATGCTCCAGGGCTGCAATGCTCACCATTTTCTGCCCCGTTTTTTCCTTCCTCGGTCTCTACGCTGGTAACAAACACTAATCTAGTTATCCCAGCTGGATATCCCTGCGATATCCTTAATTATATTGCTTATTGCTCTCTTCAGTTATCCTTAACTTTTGTTCTCTTAGACAAAACTCACTGATTTTCAAAGATGAAAGGTAAAAAATGGGTTTAATTTGATTTTGCAAGCGCGTGTAGGTTTCTTTTAGCTTGTATAATAATATCGTAGGAGTGTGTTTTTCTTGACACCAGATTACCTATAAGCCGCCATGAAAAGGATATGAATGGAGAGGATGAAAAGTTTTTTGAATATTTTTTTAGTCACCGGGGCAGAAAGGTTTACATTTCAAAATGTTATTTCATGTTTATACGTAGATTATGATTCTAAAGACTCCATATAGACATATTCCTTAATGGTGGCTCTTAGATTTAATCTCTTTTATCCTATATCTCTACCACCCACTCTCTCTCTCTTCTCCTCTCCCATTCTCTCGACCTCGCTCTCTCACTGTCCCATCTAATATTCTGCTTTTTTCTCTTTCTCTTTCACTTTTTATTTCTCTGCCTCATTTCCTTTCTTCGTCTCTCTCTCTATCTATCTATATATCTCTCTCCCTTCTTTCTCTCTCTCTCTCTCTCTCTCTCTCTCTCTCTCTCTCTCTCTCTCTACCTCTCCCTCTTTTACCCTCCCTCCCCCACTGTCACTTTTTTTTCGCCCATTCTCTTTTCCTTTTCCCTGTCTCTTTTCCCCTTCTAACATACAGACACATAAATGCTCTATTTCATAGCCACATTCATTCTATATTACTCTGTACTTCCTCTCGGACGATTTTTCATCTATCGCTCTCTTTTGCTCTCATCTAGATCTAGTTACCCTATCAGCTTGTCTCCTTTTATACCGCTATCTCCCCCTCTCCCCCCTTTTCCCTTTCCACCTCTCTTTCGCCTCCTTTTTGCCGTCTTATTATTATGAGTGTATTGTTTTTCGCCCTAAACATTATCGTGTTGCATGACCAAAGAAAAAAAAAAAAACAACCAAAAATAAACTAAAAATTGGAATCCATTCAAAATTATAAACAGAACATTGTACGTCTGTCGAGAAAGATACAGATTTGCAGAAATAGATGTAAAGAAAGAGCTTGCGTAGACAAGATAATTTATCGGTTTTGTAAAAAAAAAAAGCACTGGGACATAACACTAGTCATTGTTTCTTCTTCTGTCTGGCATTAGTTTTCTTGATAACAAATGTCTGTTAATTTATCTTAAGATTTGCTTCAGTTTCAGGTTTCTGTCACAAGTTGAACCTTGTGCTATAGATTACTCCTCCAACTTTGCGTTACTTTTTTTCTTTCTATTCTTTTTATTTGGCACTGTATTTTTTCAACTTTTGTTTCTTGTGCCGTTGAAAAATGTATCTTCTGAATCATTTTAATATAAACAAAATCCTAGGATTTTAGATAATTTTTTTCGTACCTCAGAGGATACAAATCCTTAACTAAACTTCAGTCTCCTTGGGCCAGGTGTTCATTTTGCATTATCCAACATGTTCGTAGCTCCCCTCTCTCAGTGTGTGATGCCGCCAGCCCCCCGTCGGTGCGCGATCGTGTAACTGTTAACCCCTTTCCGGTGTTTAGACCTCTAATGTCGGCTCCACGCCAGATGGCATGCTTCGTGGTGCCGGCGATAACTGATGTTTGTGCGATAGGTGGGCCGGATAAAGTCGTTTTGTTGGCCGATTCTAGTAAATAATGGCACCCGAAGGTGAACAATCAGGGGAGACAGCGACCGCGCGCAACTCGTCTTTCAAGAACGCGCTTCATTTTTTTTTTGGACAGTGCGGCTACTGTAGGATTATAGTGGAAGCTGGTTTGGGCGATCAAGTGTACACTTGTGGAGGATTTTTTTTTCTTGAGAATGCATTGGACAGGGAGTAATATTATTTCGGATACCTCTGAACATGTAAAGAAAAAAATGAGCAAAAAGTGATGTGCATAAGAATTTTGATCACTTACAAATTTGCATCGGTCAAGGTAGTGAAGTTTAGTCTTTATAACACTCTCGTAAAATAGTGAAAGATAAGTTGAAAAAATAACTTTCTTTTCCGTGTTTAATATTTGATCATTAGATCATTAATTTGTATGTCTCTGTGTTTGTTTTTTATGCCTTCCTCTCGCTTCATCCCCCCCCACCCCCCAAAAAAAAAAACAACAAAAAAACAAACAAACCTCTACGTAATTATAATACCCGTATCTTGTATCTCTTTCGGCTTTGTACACACGATTATTCCTCCCTTTCATCCTTTCTTCCTATTTCCCTTACCCCTTTTTTTCGATAGTGATCTTCTTTCCTCTATTTGTATCCTTTACTCTTGCGGACATCTCTCTGAATCGTTCCTCAGTCCTCTTACTCCGGTAAGCATCGGTTCAGAAGCTGCAATCTCAGGGCTGCCACTCACTCTGTGCATTATCATTCTAGGTAAAAACAGACATGTGCAGGTGGGGAGGGAAGATAGAGTCCTGCAGCCCACTAGGTATGTAACGGGCCACCTGATTTTATCATAGCCGGAGAGTATCCAAGACTTGATTGCATGAGGCACATAATGTATGACTGTGACTGACACTAATGAATAGGTAACTGTCTTCGCTCTTTATTATTCAATATGGGACAGCTGGAAAGGCAGGAAGATAACAGGAAACAAAATATTCATCTTACTTTATACCTACTGTACCAAATTCGATGACCTCCGGCGAAATGTGAATTGCGTTTCCCGATGCGCATCGAATTGCACCAAAATTGAATAGAGTCATGTATGGACTACCGGAAAACAATCTATCTTGACAGATTTGTTGAAAAGAAGTCGAAAGTTTTGTAACAAGCATGGGTTTTAGTAGTAAACAAAAGGCATTTTGCGTAGAAAACTATTCGTTACTCAGAAGTCCAAAGCAGGTTCAGTTGCTTTTCTGCAAAAAATATGGCTTGGATAGTAGATCTAGGTCTGGCATACCGACAGCCAAGTCAATTAGAAGGTGGTATGAGCAGTTCAATGTTTCTGGTTGCTTGTCAGTTGGTCATAAACGACGCGGAATGAGCTATGCAAAGCCTGTAAGATGTGGAGAGAACATTGAGGCTGTTCTCATGTCTGTTGAAGCAACACCAAAGAAATCAGTTCGAAGAAGAAGTGCAGAGCTTGGGGTGTCACAATCCTCAGTTCATCGAATTTTGAGACATGATTTAAAAATGAAACCATACCACATTTCCGTTCACCAAGGACTGACCCCGGAAAATGCTTTGCAGAGAAGAACCATGTGTGCCTGGTTCTTAAGACAGGTGAGAGAGGAGGAAGACTTTTTTAGATCGGTGTGGTTCAGTGATGAAGCCCACTTTTATCTCAGTGGTACAGTGAACTCGCGGAACTACGTGCATTGGGCGTCTGAGAGACCAGATGAGGTGATTGAAAGAAATCTTCATGTTACAAAGGCTACAGCGTGGGTAGCTTTGAGTGCACAGGGAGTTATTGGACCTTTTTGGTTCTGTAACGAAGACGGGGCAACGGAGACTGTTACAGCTGATCGATATATGAATGTGCTTACTCGCTTCTGGCGAGCATTGGGACGGTTCTGCGGCCATAAAGCAAGAGGTCAGCAGTGGTTCATGCAGGACGGAGCCGCTCCTCATACGGCAAGACGGGTCTTGACATGGCTTACTGACCACTTTGAAGGACGCGTCATTAGCAGATTCACCGAGAAAACATGGGCATCACACAGTCCCGATTTAAATCCCTTAGACTTTTTCTTTGGGGTCACCTCAAGGACCAGATGTCAGGAGAACAATTTCAAACTTTAAATGATCTCAAAAGTCTTGTCGAACGTTTGATTAGAGCTGTCACACCCGAGCAATGTGAGGACACCATTCAACATTTTTTGCTCAGAATTCGGAGATGTGTTCAGAGAGATGGTGGCCATATTGAACAGCTTCTATAAAGTTGTCCAGATGGAAAACCGTTACATGTTTCTGTATAAAATTTTGTTACTTACTTTC
The DNA here is from genome assembly GCA_033675545.1 of Elysia crispata. NCBI lineage: Eukaryota > Metazoa > Mollusca > Gastropoda > Plakobranchidae > Elysia > Elysia crispata. Next base: position 526,234 of record JAWDGP010003607.1, read on the forward strand.
CGAATGGTTCTTTTGTATTTCTGTAAAAGCGTGTTGCATTACCTTTCAAGGTCATTTAGTAATTAAAGATTTTGTGGAGGTCATCGAATTTGGTACACCCTGTTGTACATAGTAAGAAAAAAATATTAGCATTTGGTTTGATTTCCAAAATTAAGTGTGATTATTAAGGCAATTTAATATGCTTGCATTTAATATGAAAAGAAAGAGATCTGCTGCTAAGTTTTTATTCTTTATTAGACATTAACAAATATTAATAAAATAAAGAAAGGTACTTTCGATTCATTAGACGTAAGCCTAAGGAAATGAATGAATAAGTTCACAAAAAAGAAAAATCGTGCTTGTAAATCTTACTTATGCTTGTAATGAGCGCATTACTTAAGCACGCAGTGAGCTCTTATCATTTTTACGAAAGTACCAAGTTTTCTGTTTGCTCAACAGTTGGGGCTCTAGGGGACTCACTGCGCTCTGGCTCTGACTGGTGCGCTTAGGCATTTAGGCGTGAGTAAGTGAGAGTAAGCATGCGATCTTCGTGTTGTGCTGCAGCAGCTCATGTTGTGCTTCACATTCTCTAGCATAAAGTCATGAGATGGGGGAAAACGTTACCTCTGTACGCTTGGTTGCTTTTATGTACATGACGTTAGAGGCTATATTGCGTTCAATGTGTGCATGCCATGTTTATGAGTAAAAGGAGGTGAAAAAGGGGAAAAATGGTGAACGGTAATAGGGGATGAAGGTGTGTAAGACTGAAAATGATAAGTTTGTGGTGAAAAAGAGGGGAAAAGCCCGAGGTCATTATTAACATTTCTGTTTTACTTTCATCCGTCTACCCCCTCTCTTTATCTCGTTTTATCGGTGAAAATATATCTCTTTCCTTCTCTGCAATTATCTTCAAAGAACACCACATTCGTCACTTCACACGTTCATGTGGAAAGCTCATATACAGGAAGTCTTAATCAAGCCTCGGGCGTGGTTACGGTCTAAAACTGACCAGAGTCTATTTTCTGTTAACACCGTCACTAATCTAATCAGTTGGCATCTTTGGAGAGAGCAGAGCCTGGCCTGCTCACAGAATGGGGAAACCAAATATCTGTGCAGAGTCCCAGACAAAGGAATGGACTATTAGCCAAACTATATCCGGAGCTCACCTTCCATTTTTGGCCTTTGTTTTCAGAACTGATCACAGCTCTCAACGACTTCTGCTAATTTTAGGTTTCGGAACTAAACTCGTCCCTCAGTTTGTCATATCCACGGGATTTGATTTAATTTGCAAATGAAAAATATCCTTCACCCTCAAAGAAAGTATTATTTCTTTAAATAACAATTTGAAACACAGAATCTTTAGATGAACGTCTAAAATGCGAGGTTCATAGCGTGATAAAAAAAGCAAAATAGGCAAAATGTTTTCTTTGTTTCTTTTCTTACAACCATGTTTTCTTTCTTGATGCGCTTTTATTTGCTTTGATTTTCCTTGTTGGCGTTATGAATATTATATTAGAAAATACCGCGATCTTGCATATTAACTATTTATATACTAAACGCAAGCAATCTTGTTACTTTAAAGATTTACTTTATCAAAATACGCTATTGGAAAGCTAATTGTCTCACGGCAGTCCAAATTTCTGATTTTGACCGCAGTCCTTTTAGAAAGTGTCATGCAAACTTCTATTATATTATTGAAATCTTTAATCTATTAAATAAAAAACAAGCACACAAAGAATCCACTTTTTCCTTCTCGGAGATGCAGACGGTTTACGTTTAAAAGAGGAATTCTATCAGTTGAATCTATTTGACCTTTTTGCTTGGTTTAATTTCTTCCTGATATCTTTGTTGCCGATCATATTCATTTCCTTTTGAAATTTTACTTTTTCTTTCTTTCTTCCTGTGAAGGTCTATTGTTGAACGTGGTGTTTAGCATAAATTTGTTATCATAGCACAGGGGGCGCCTCTAGAATGTTCCTGGCTGGAATTCAGTCTGCTTATCTAAAAGAAAGGCCATGGTCAAAGGTATAATGATTATTTTGCGTGGACCCTATGCAAAATACATTTCCTTCCTTTTCGTTCCATTTCTCCACCTTTTGCTGTTTTTCTCTTACTTTCTCTCACTTCAATCTCTACCTCTCTATCTCTTTCTTCTTCAATAACAACATAGAGTCCTCATTTTCTTCAACGGTGCTACTTTATGAGTTAGTCTTTGTTTCCCTTTTGTTTGGTTTTCTTATCTTTATATGGTTCCTCATATTCTGCCTCATACTTTCTCATTTCTTGTAAAGCCCATTGTAAATTTTATTGACCCCTTTATCAATCTTTGTTCTTTATACTTATTTTTTTCTATTATGTTCTGTTCTTTGCCCTTTCATTCTATATCTTTTTCTCATTAGCTTTATTAGATCATGTCTTTCTCTTTCTCGATCTCTGTCTATCTCCACCTCTGTCTCTCTCTCTCTCTCTCTCTCTCTCTCTCTCTCTCTCTCTCTCTCTCTCTCTCTCTTTCTTTCTTTCCCTCCCTTCCTCCTAACATTTTCCAGTGGTGCTGCCTGAAACCAAGATACGGTTGTTGGTCGAATTGAATTTATATGCAGAAGAATAACAACAAACAAAAGAAAACTCTCGAAAGGTGAACTGACCCTTCAACATCTTTTCCCCCAACACTTATACGGATCAAATGACCTGCTGTCTGTTTCCGCCACCTACTTAAAATAACACGAACAGCTTGAGTCCCTACGAAGCCCTTTGGCCAGTGCTCACTCTTGCTTATGATTGTCCACCCGTGAAAACACGTTTGTTTGTCTACAGTCTCGCACGGCTGGGTGTGAGTCAAACCTTTGCCCTCTAATGTGGAAGGAAATCTATGTTAGGCTGCTCAAAATTTGTTTTTTTTCCCTTTAACTTACTCGAGGGATTGGGAGAGATGTATAAACTTTTGTTAAAAGGCATAAAGGAAAATAACATTGTTCGTTCAGCAGCGCTTAAAGATTCTTGTTGTCACAGAAATGGGATTAACGGGAAAAAAAACCTAAACAAAAACAAAAACAAAAAAAAAACATGTTTTCCTGTTACGCTTTTTCCTGTTGTGCAAGCTTGAAATATTTTGTCATAGAAAACGAAAGAACAATAGACGGATAAGGCTAGACCGGGATAGAGTTAGTTTTAGGCGCACACTCAGAAAATCTTTCACAATAGAGCTATGATGTCATCACTTTGCTTGGCCGAATAAGTTTCCATTCTTTCCTGTCTATTTTGAGATTCACAGTCGACTCATTACACAATTTGCTCGATCATCTCTTGAAAACTTTGACATAACTCTTAATTCAAAGGGTATACCAAAATAATAAATACCTTCCATCTTTGAAATAGACAATAACGGCAGTATTGCTTGTTTTCAAAGTTAGCTAAAAAGATGTCGAGAGATTGAAGGTTGTTTTGACAGAGCAGCAAAGAAATCGACTTTTTACTAGCTGCAACGGTGGAGTCGGAATTTAAGCTAGATTTATGGATTGAGAGTTGATGTTGCTTGAGGTTACATACATATCTACCCTTTCTAAATGTTTTGTCACAGTGAACTTTTATACCCGAAATAACCTTTTGTCAACCTAGTCTTGATTTTGTCAATTCTTTTCTTATGTTTCTGCTTGCTTGTTTCAATGATTCTACGTGATTGTCCTCTCTGAGTCTCTCTCTATTTCGCCGTTCTGTCTGTTTAGTTTTCGCTCTTTTGGAGTCTTTTTGTCTTCCTTCCGCCCCACGTTTCTCTATCTATTCAGTAGATAAAGTCATATAAGCCCAAGTCTTGATCTCAGTATGTGTCTCACTTTGAATTCGTTTCTCTGCGCCTTGCCTCCTACCTTCACTCCTCTCCTTTAAACTACTCTTTTTCATAGCCTTTCACAATAGATTTAGAATACTGTTTCGGCCGCAACGTAGACCAAGCATACCAGTTAGGGGAGCTAAGTCGCTTTCATCATAGACCACAGAGCATCTGGCTTGAGAACTCACTCATCACCGAGTACTTCTCTCCACACACTTGGCGCCTACATATTGAGACAGCATTAGAAATAATTATACTGTGTTCAGCCTTTATCAAACAGTTGGGGTATGAGGCAGTACAAGCAGTATTCCCATTATATTCGGAGCTTTGAAGTCTTATGAAGAAATGAAAATTTCAAACTTTTATCTTTATGAATTAAATTATTTATAATTGTGGCCTAGTTATTGACTAAAAGGAAGCTGGTATACCCGTAATATTGATATAAGTTAAAGTGGCAGAATCTGATTTTATAACTCTTAAGGGAAATTATAAAAAGTGCCGTTGCAATTTTGTGCAAGAGTTGAATGATGCTGCAATAGATATTGAGCTGTGTCTGAAACTGACTAGGCACACTGGTACAAAGTTGTTCATTTGAAACAGATTTCTGCATCTATCTCTAATGGAGCTAGGCGAAAAATGAGGACCATCTAACCGAGCATTTCTAGACTACCTAGGAACATCATATTTGGCATAAAGTTGTAAATTGATCTGAAGATTGGAGTGGTAATATTAATTTTCATCAAAATAATATTTTTTAGAAAATTGAGGGTAAAAAAGTGATTATATTTTCTCAAAAGAAAAAGGCGAATGTGCGAATTACTTCCTGTAAGCACAGCTGGACAGGAATGAAACTGAAAGTACGCTCACAATGTAGGCGACGGCAGATCTAAATCGTCGGGAATAGATCTAGATCTACATTTACATGATATAGTGTAAGATCTAAGTAAAGAGCCTAAAAAGGTTGCTTCGACATAGATTCTTGATCTAGGGTCTAAATATTTTACAATAATTAGACTCAAATCAAAATGTTAAGATCTACAGCTAAAAAAATCTAGAATCTACTTTTACGCTTTCAGATTTTTAATACTTTCATTATTGTAATATATAGGTTTAAATAACTATGCGGCTAAGAATTTCCGCAACTCAGAGCACTTTTATGAACTTAATGCTATAATTCACAGCTTTCTTATTTATGCGTTTAAAAGGAACTAAATGGCAAAGTATAAAATTAGTCGATTTCCTTGAAATGGATTTCAGTCGTTTATCTAAACTTTGTGTTTAGAACAAGAAAATTAAAGATATCTAAATTCTAGGTAAATATGGGTAGGTGGAGGTGTATATAATGGGATCATTGAAGTAAAAGGAGAGATATCAAGACCATTTATAAGCCTATTTAATATGAACACGCATTCCCTCTCCGGCAAATTGACACCATAGTTCTGATTGTAGAACGGAGTTTATAGGTTGTTCACTAAATGACGATATTACAGGTTGTGCGCACGCAAAAATAATTTCATCAAATCGGCTTTAGTGTGTGGAGGACTTGACATAGGCCTGTGAACCCCTTGATTAAATCATCATAGTTGCGCAACTTTAAGGGTATATTAATTTTATTTCTGCATTTAGTTCCAGCTACTATTGACAGTTTTTAACCTAAAATAGAAACATATCTGATTCATAAACCCCGCAACAGATTATTTCATGACTTAGGTTAGAAATAGCTAGCCATATCGTGATATACTTCAGTATAGGAGATATTTCCTTCTGTTCAGACTCAAAGATCGGCCTTATTTAATCAATAAAACTGGTTAACTAAGGGACCGTATTTCACAAGGACAACTTACCAAGCTTGGATAAAGTTAATATTAATAAGGCGAATTCTACGGCTTAGGGTATAAGACATATCTAGTTCATTTTGAAAACGAATATCTAAAAAAGGGTCGAGGCTAAGCCGGTATAACCAACTAGTTTGTCATCTTTCTTTCTACTTCGAAACTTCTAAAATACAATTAAACATATTTTACAATTCGTGTGTCCAGTCCCTTAAATTATATAAAGAATCGAAATTTATTGGCAAACGGCAAAATCTATTCTTTAATGTTAAGTAAAGAGGATCCCAATATTGTTTTTATGGTTTGCTGTCTCCCACCCTTGTCACATAGCTAAGATCCTACTAGTTTTCAATTTAGCGATTTCATAATCAGGTTCATGAACTGTAGTCTGCTGATTAATGGATAATACCTGCAGAAACCTTGAGGTCCTCACAAGATTTATTTTTCATCTGAAAGTTATACAGAGAGGGCCATCTCTATTTCCCGACATTCGACTTATCTGGACTGGTTACAAGAGATTTGGTCCTAAATGTGAGTTGCGACCGTTCATATTTTTTTTTCATTTCTCCCCTAATCCCTCGATAATGATTATAACTGATGCAGCATTGTGAGCCTGTTTTTGGAAAACAGAAAACTTATCTACTGCGGGTGGAAAAACATCACTGATGATCACATTTCGACTGGAGGATTGTTCTCTGCAAGGTCATCGTCCTGAATCTGCATCCCATATAATGTATTTCTACACAAGAAACATACCATAAGCTTTACAATTTGATGTTATTTAAAGAAAGGGAAGGGGGATCGTTTTAGGTGATTCAATAAATATCATTTACAAATATCTTGATAAAAATTAAAAAAAAAAAAGATTAGACAGCTACAAAAAGAAAGTGTGTGACAGATTAGACAAAATAGATAGGAAGCATGACTGTACATTGTAGAATGACCAGGGACGAATCTCAATGAGTTTGAATTAGAAAAGTGGAAATGGGGAAGAAGTAAAAAAAAAGTAATGCAATTAGGAAAAAACGACGGAAAATGCAAATAAACAATAAAAAAAAAGGTTTAAAACATTCTATCATGTACAAAGAATAATGGTTTTTATCGATAATTTAGAAATTGCAAAATTGCTGGAGCCGACAAAGTTGAATCTTAAAGTCTTAAATTGCAGAATAATGAAGAGCAAAATAAGAGAATGTTGACAGAACTTAAGGTAAGAAAAGTGTGTGGTACGAATCGTTGAAAATGCACACTAAGGAATGACACAGAAACATGCGTGCAAGCTAATTAGCATGGAGGAACGGTGGACAAGAATAACAAACAAAAGGGGAAAAAAGATTAAAAAAACTGGCAGCGTCCTTGTGTGTACGCGTGTATGTTATTGTTGTTTTTATTTTTCAGTCGGTGGCTTGCGAGGGCTCATGCAATTTATGAATAAGGCACTGAGCTTCCGAGGTGCGAGTCCATCGATCTGGAGCAAAGAAAGAAAATGACTGCACCTAAGAATGCATACCTTTAGATTAATACTTCGCGCAAAGATTGCTGGCACCACTCGTTGCTTTCAAACTTGAACTAGAATAAGATTTCTTTGGAAATACTTTTTAAGTCACAGGTTGTTAATGGCTTGGTTATGAGGTATGTTTACTGAGGTGCTGTTTTCATTCTTCTAACACAGTACTGAATTTACTGTTTGTTTAGATTTTTATACAGCTTCACAAAGGCAAGTTATAATTTACAGAAAACTAGAGGAAGAGAGGGCGTTCTGTAGGAGAAGTTTAAAAATTTAAAAATGTTACAGAATGTCGAAACGCGTTCATTTTGCTTAATCTATAAAAAAATAAACACATTATTTCAAAAAGCATGTCCATTCATCGGAAGCAGCGTTTTAGCAATACCTTGAGGGAAATAAGAGATAGAATCATGGCCCGGGGCCATTAAAGTGTGAGAGCGCCCTACCTCTATCATCACGTCCTTGTTTTCATCTTCGTCCTAATTGATCAAAGAGTGCCCGATTAGGACTTTTCTCGCAATGGCACCCTCTCTTCCTCATTCTCTTTCTACTCTCTCTCTCTCTCTCTCTCTCTCTCTCTCTCTCTCTCTCTCTCTCTCTCTCGCTTTTCTTTTCATATTATCCGCTCCCTCTCATCTTTACTTTATGTGATTCTATTTTTATAATTAAACCACTCACTCTCCCCTCCCATAACCTCCTCCTTTATTTTTCCCTTATCCGTCCGTTTCATGTCGAAATCACATCCGGGACGGTATACAGTTCGCTTTGATTGTGATGTGATCAGAAAATCGATAATAATTAGTGCCAGGGGCGAGGTTGTTTGGGTAAAAGTGATTGAGGAAGAGGTGTTAACAAAGGGATAAAAAAGGTGGTAGGACGAGGACAGATAAATAGAGAAGAAAGAGAATTGCTTAGGGTGACTATGTTTGATGTTCCAATGGGTAACGTGAAGTAAGGCAGGTAGCTTCGATCTAATGGAATTCCCCCTTTTTTTTTATAGAAATGTTTAGGACATGTCTAGGAATTCAAAATGCTGTAGATTTTATCCCCGTATCATCATCAGCCTTTCAGCTTTAGATTGCAGATTAGGGTATTTTCCACCCGATTAAATAGATTTATGATCATAAACTAGTAACAGGTTCCAGCTCGTATCACCCAGTCGCTCGCTTAATGAGCTTTAATTTAATGATTCAAAACAGGGATATTACCTTGACTACATTGAGTATATCAGCTTTAATGTTTTTGTTGTGGTCTATAGGTAAAGTAATGATGAATATTTTGTTTTAGGGCAGGTAGCCGAAACGGGTCTCAACGGATTTATTGATAAATAGCTTCCGTCATTAATTCCATATTTAAACTTATATCAGCAAACAGTCCCAATTTGAAGATTTAGATCTAAATGTTTTTAACAGGAGGCTAATGTGTTCGGTAGAGGAGCAAAACTTCTAATAAGTTCAGTTTTCTTACGAGATGGTCACTAATTTTTTTTTCTTAAATTCCGCTAATCAAACCTCACTACAGAATTAAACGAGTCTATACATGTATTTTCTATCTCCACGCGTTTGTAAAGGCAATCTGTCGAACATGTATTTTTCATACCATACATCCCTTCGAATTTATGTTTCATTTTATATCAGAGGAATGAGACGTTCTTTGCAATAGTTAATCTTGAAAATTAGGGCCTGCCAGGCCAAGCGCTATACGCATTCCTCTTGTTTGGCTGCCGCAAATCTCTCTCCACATTCCTTTCCTCGTGGAAATGATTTAAACATCTGAGAGAATCTTGATGCCCACGTTCTCTCTGTAATGAATGGCCCAAGCATGAATACTGAGCCCAAAGTGTGAGCGGCTCACAAGACGACAGTTCTTATTGCGGTAGTAACCTTTTTATTATTTTTTTAATTGATTTACTTCTCTTTCATTCTTTTCATCCATGTTTTTATTGGCACATCTGTTTGTTGCATGATTATTTGCGATACTTTTAAAGTGATTTCTGTATCTTTATCCGCCTTGAAATATTGAGCAAAGTACTCTGATCTTTTCAAAAAATGCCCTTTTAGTTAAAAGAAAAAAATCTCAACAGACGGTGGCGCGTGAGACAGCAAGGCAGGAATTAATACAAGGAATTGAGTGGGGGGAGAAGTTTCGAGTTTCAGCCATTTCCGAATTAAACAATAGGCAGGTTCACATGAATCAGATAAAATGCAAGAAAACAGAAGCGAAATAAATTCAAAGGTAGTAACATATTTTACCCCAGCGTAAAATCCTTAGACCTGTCATTTTCAAAATAAAGGCTCTCTGATTGTGACATTTAAAATCGATATCGTCCAGCCTGCCATGCAGTTCGCCAGGTCAGAGCAGGACACTTAAAATGTACTCACCCAACGACACCTGCCACTAACTCAAATGAAATACGCAGTAGGCGCTTAATTCAACAAGACTCAGTTGACCACAAAATCATCCTAGCAAAATAATGTCCCCGAAATCTTTTTGACAATTTGACTCAAAAATTTTTTATCAATTTTTAGAGGATTGTATTGATTGCTATAATTGTCATTATCTATTCAAACTTCCTGGTTAGATAGCCTCATGCTCTGCCTGAATATTTCAAAGGAGAAGCTAATTATAACAGTTTATACTTGTTTATAATTATGACCTCTGCCGGAAAAGGAGCTGGCGGATACACATCATTATTTTTTTTTTCTGTAAAACAGTTGTGACATTTTGATTAAAATTGTAAAATTGAATTAAATCTATTTTGAGATTCGTTCATGTAAAAGACAAAAATCGGTAACTTCCATTGACTTTACTCAATATGTCTAGATCTATGACCTGAAACATGAAGATAGAAATTAAATTTTAGAAAATTAACAGCATTATATATGGGACCTTTTTACACCTTCATTTTCTTCAGTGGTTTTGTTTGCTTTGAAAACTTCTGCAGCTATGTAATATAAAACTAACAGCTTTCATGAGTTTATGAGAGTAAGAAATTCAAGATTCCAACTTCCTTGACGTCTTTATTATTATAGAGGGTTTTAAAAATTATTTCGATTAAGCTATTGCAATCATTGTTGTAAAACATTTTTCACAAGGAGGCACTTCTTAATCACTAAAATTTTGCTTTGTTTATGTGGGTTTTTTTTTAATTTATATTGTCGTACATGTCCTCCAAGTTCATACTTAAGACATTTCAAGACAGATTGGAAGGTTGATCATAAATGTAGGCAACGAAGTTTTCTTGGTACTATTGTGTTTTGTTGTCTTAAACTGTTTTTTCTGTTGTTTATTTCAACGCAAAAAGAATTTATCTTGCTTATTTTTTAAATGTGCTACTGTTGTTAATTTTGTTGAAATAGTTATTGTTGGTGATGCTGTTGATGAGCTATTTTGATCTTTATTACATTTCTTGCTCCTCCTATTTGTTATTGATTTTTTATTATTGTTGTTGTTGTTAGCTGTTTTTGGCTCCTACTGTTGTTGCAGTGGAATAAGTTTGGATGCGGTCATATTTTAGTTACAAATGTTTAATCCCCTCTTTGAACTTTTGCTTTCAACAGAAAAGAAGTAATTATTTAGGAAACAGCAAAATGATACATATTTCAACTTTATCTATTCGAAGGTAGAAAGATGTAACTGGTTTACCCCCAAAAACCTTTTCAAAATGCGCCAATAAACATGACTCAAATCTTGGAGCAAATAAAGTACTGTTATCAAAGCTAAAGTCCAACCCGATATTTAACGATATAGCATTTAAATGATAGAGGAATAAACAAGAAAAGTGATATCGATATAGAATCAATTTTTGCGTTAAAAGTGCACTATTGAACAAAATCAACTTAAAAAAATATATTGAGAGAGAGAGAGAGAGAGAGGGGGGGGCTGGGGGCGTTGGGGGAGGAGAGGGTAAGAGAGAGACTGACAGAAAAATAAGGGCAAGAAGGCAGAGAAAATGTAGATATAAAGAGAACAGAGGGAGAAAAGAAATAGAAAAGTAGATAAAAAAATAGAAGGATACAAGATGGAAATAACAACGAGCAACTTACGCGCTGAGTGACATCCACGCAAATACCCTGGCTGTTTTACTCGTCAACGTTACAGATCATTATCGCTATTTACAGATCAGAGAGAGAGAGAGAGAGAGAGAGAGAGAGAGAGAGAGAGAGAGAGAGAATGACAGACAGAGAGAGAGAGAGAGAGAGAGAGAGAGAGAGAGAGAGAGAGAGAGAGAGAGAGAGAAACGATATAAGTTTTTCAAAACCTCTTATTTTAACTGCTCTCATAAAAAATAATCTAACAGCGCCAAAAATAAAGAAAAACAATTAAAATTTTTTCAGCTTTACCTCACGTAACAGTTAGGGCTAATTGTTCGTATGGAGCTTTGGTGGTGGAATACTTTGTAAACGACATAACTTAATTATTAAGCTGCCAACGAAAATGTTTTAGGCGTCAACTTGTTCATGAAATTTGACCTCGCTATCAACTTTACAAAAAAGGGCTGGAGAGAACAAACTCGACAGTAATGTTTGCAGAGCAGCTATACTCTGGATTGTGAAAAATTTGTTCTCTTCTTTCGGTTAAGAACTTGTTTTAGATCTAGTTACATTCTTTCACGAAAGTCCTAGTAAAATTACACGATCGCAGAATAACTAATAATGAACTTTAGCACAGCATGAACGGGAAATAAAGTATCTTTGTGCTTGACTTCTTAAGAGTGTGGGAGCTCCACAGATTGACTAGGTATTAAATACACACAGAGGGAGACAATTGAGAGCAGAGAGAGAAAGAGAGAGAGAGAGAGAGAGAGAGAGAGAGAGAGAGAGAGAGAGAGAGAGAGAGAGAGAGAGACAGACAGACAGACAGACAGACAGACAGACAGACAGACAGACAGACAGACAGACAGACAGACATAGAGAAAAGGAAGGAGAGAAGAGACAGACAGACAGAGAGAAAAAAGAGAAGAAAGAGAATCAGCTAAATCTTGAAAATTGTGGGCTTAAAAGTAAAAACAAAAACCATATGAAAGTACTTGTTTGGTGAGATTGATTACTCAAACAGCGGGGGGTACACCTGGTGCTGCTGTCTTGCCCCATTGTGAGTTAATTGAGATACTGTAGATTCCTGGCGTTTAGTGAAGTCATTAAAGAGGGTACATCTACACCGACGGCTCACAGTCAAGTAGGGTTATTCTAGAGTCGCGTACAGCCCTCTTGAGTTCAGACAATACCTTGTTATGCCTGGTATTTGGGCAAATTAGCTCGAAAGTCTCCAAACTGACGGGGACTAAAGGAATATAGAAATTTTGGGAAAAGAGGAAGATGAATTGGAAAGAAAAGATACAAGTGTTCAAAGAAATACGCCTCGAAGGGACTGTTAGGACTGTTTAGGATTATCCCTATCCCTGCTTAATTTTCCACCGAAACCTTTTCTGGGCTTAAGTGTCTTGTAACTATACTGATAGTGTAAACTTTCAAAACAGACTGAACTTTCTTGTGGCCACTATATTTTTCTTCAACGCATGTTAGCGCCGTTTTGTCTTTATACACTGCTTTAAATATGTATTATCCATACAGATTGAACATAGCACCAGGCTCCAGGGTTCAAGCGACCATATGTCTGTGAGCTTCAAATAAACCCTAACCTCTTCACAAAACGCCGACCCATCTACACTTACGCTCTCACAACAATCATGAAGAGAAAGATGTCCGATGTTTGAAGTTTCGTGGTCCTGTTTGATAGCAGAGCAGATCTAAATATGTTCATTCTAGGACTAACGTGCCGAGTAAGTTTGTTCTCACTGTATCAAACTCAACATGATAACTGCCGACCAGGTTACTACTCAGTAAATGTACTGTGCCCTCTTTAGATTTGATTCGTCTTCTTTAAGATAGAGTCTTCATCACCACCTGGGCAGACGCTCTGAAAATGTCAAGAACATAAAACTCTTCAACAATCTCTCTCTCTCTCTCTCTCTCTCTCTCTCTCTCTCTCTCTCTCTCTCTCTCTCTCTCTCTCTCTCTCTCTCTCTCTCTCTCTCTCTCTTTCAGCACCATTGGAGTCAGTTCTGGTGTAAAAATGTGGACAGGCACTTTATAAGAAGATAAGAACCCTAGTCTATGTAAAGGACTTCTTAAATGATATATGTTGAAAACCATACGTCCTCACATCAACCAAGCACGATCTGTCTCACCCACACCTATATTTTAACAGAAAGTGCTATCTCTGGCCCTGTAACAAGACCTAAACTAACATACAGCTGGTCTGCGTGTTGTTTTATCTGATGAGGTGTAAAACCTAACAAAATAACCTGCTCTGGTCCACTTTAATATCAAGAAATATATTAAGAGAAGAATAATAATGATTTAGTTCTCAAAAACACCTGTCATCTACCAGAGCTGGTCTTATACCTGGTGTCGTACGAGAGCTATTTTAACGCTACGCAATGCTGTTATTATACTGCTTTACAGACAAATTTGATGTTTTCTTGTTTGTGTTTGTTTTTAAACTCCAACTCATATCTACATCCGTGATCAAGATGAGTAAAAGGAAGAATCTCACACTGAAGTCAGGTGATCCGAAACCCTTGAGTATGATAGCATTTAGACTACAGTACTCTAGAAATCGAAAATGTTCGGAGCAAGAAAAAACAGTCGATGGGGTGAAAAAGAACAGGCGGTAAGGAACTAAGCACACAGAAAATAAAATGAAGTTGTTTTGTCAACCTTTACCTTAACAGATGGGGAAGCTTTAAGTGTGCCTGATCCTTACGGAGTTGGTGCGCTTTTTCTGCTAGTATATCATAATGGAGGTACCGCATCAAAGGATTTTGCAAGATATAACTATTACGTGCTTGTGTTTAAATTATACAAAGCGTAAAATTTTCGCATAAAAAGACGTAATGAGCAATCCCCACCCTGGCATAAATCCAGGCCTTATAATTGAGCATGCCTTGAGCTGTAAACCAATGTACAGTATTTACCATATCATACCTACACCCTGGAGGCAAAGTCGTTGTCTCCCTCCCTAAGACCAATAAACAAATCGTTGATCGGTGCAGCTTTACCGTCTCCAAGAGAAACGCTTTACGCAAAGAGACAAAATCTTGATTTCAACTGGCAAGTACGTACACTCGTATGGTCCTTGAACACCTGGTTGTTCTTCAGTTTATGCCCTGAAGATCTATCAGTCTTCAACATTTCTCTCTCTCTCTGTCTCTCTCTCTCTCTCTCTCTCTCTCTCTCTCTCTCTCTCTCTCTCTCTGTCTCTCTGTCTCTCTGTCTCTCTCTCTCTCTGTCTCTCTGTCTCTCTCTCTGTCTCTCTCTCTCTGTCTCTCTGTCTCTCTCTCTGTCTCTCTCTCTCTCTGTCTGTCTGTCTCTCTCTCTCTCTCTCTCTCTGTCTCTGTCTCTGTCTCTCTGTCTCTCTCTCTGTCTCTCTCTCTGTCTCTCTGTCTCTCTGTCTCTGTCTTTCTCTCTGTGTCTCTCTGTCTCTCTCTCTGTCTCTCTCTGTCTCTGTCTCTCTCTCTCTCTGTCTGTTTCTCTCTCTTTTTCTCTCTCTCTGTTGCCCTATATATCATAACCTTCATCTCAAGATACACACAATATGTTTTATATTGAGGGAACAGAAACAAAACAAAAGCCCTTTGAAAACAAATTTCAAATAATCGACGCTTCTCGTGAAAAATAGTTTTCGCCCAAATCGATGGCAGAATAATCCAGAAATGTCTGATAATACAGCACAAAGAACACCGCCGAAAAGTGATAATGTGCGCTATAGGGAAAATATATGCTTTATTATTATTATTACAAACTGCTTCAACTCTGAATATGATAGCGTAATGCGTTTTCAGATGGAGTTAATACTACATGCATGTACAGGTAAACTCTATGATTTGCAGATTGTTCAGTTTCTGAACGTATTGGCAATGCGTGGGCATCCTAACCTTATTATTGTTGTAATTTGTTCCCCAGATTTGTGTTTTTACATTATGTCAGTAGATTTGCACTTTTTTTCTGATCACTATGTATTATTGATTTGTAAAGTTTATGATATGTTAGCAAAACAACTGACTAGCGTTTTCTCAATATATTAAAAGAGTTTCAGGAGATGAAAACATTTCTTAAAAATGAACCGAAATCTAAGCCTTAGCATAATACTACTATTCGGGAAATAGTCGCCTTCACAGAGTAAAAATGATTTTCTTCAGAAAAATCTAATGAACATTCAAAACCTGCTGACCTCATTTTTATCTTCATGAACATGGCTGAAAAAGAATTTTTCTTCGCATACTGAAAGGACAAGCCGCTATGGAAGACTACTGGAGAACCTACATGCCAAAGCTTTGAATGGAAAGCATTTAGACCAAACATTATCTGCCTAAATTCAGTAGCATCCGGGCATTACTTAGCATCTCTACTTTTTAACACGCTGTCACTTCATGATGAACCAAACAGTTGGTCACGGACGCATCTTATGGCAAACATTCTAAAACCCCACACGGATCGTTTGGATTTGTATTCTCGCCGGTCCGCTGCTGGTTCTTGTTCTGATTCCTATAACGATTCGTTTTCACGCATAGCCTTCAGTTGGGTCTTTATCTACATGACTCCATACCCAGAAACTTGCCCTTTCGCAACTTACGGACGCACGTATTTTCACAGACGCTTGGTGATTTATTTGTGGACCAGCACCTTCTCTCCACCTGAGACCTGCTTGGGAAAACAAGGTCTCCTACCAACTGGATGTGCAAACTCTAATATAACCAAGGTAGCATCCATGCAGTGTCTCTCATGCGGCAATGCTGTAATCATGCACAGGTCCCATGGGTAGATTGAAGTGGTTTCCCAATGACAGTTTGTAAAAGGTCCGAACACGTAAATTATACCAGCTGAGGTTAGACATAATAGTCTTGGATGATCTTTTGTAAATTGGATAAAGACAATGGAAGAGATCAGAGATTGTTCATTTAAAAAAAAATCTCTTTGCAGATGTAAGTTCTTTCTTTCTTTCTCTCTTTCTGTCTGACTGTCTGTCTGTTTCTTTCTCTCTCCTCTTTTGTTTATCTCCTCCCTCTATAACTATTTATCGATCTATCTAACTAGCTAGCTGTCCATTGTTTATTTCTGTGTATCTTTCTTTCTTTATTTTCTATCTGTGTTTTTTAACGTTTTAATTTACTTTTTCCTCTCTTAAACGATATAGAGATAATTCAGTTTCTTTCTCCATCTGTGTGTTTTCTGGAATCGGTTTACCTTTATAGCCCTCGTGTTATTTTTCTCCTCGATACAAGCAGCAAAAAAAAAAAAAAAAAAAATCTAGGCTACTGGGTAGCGTAACTATTTGCTTTTGTTGGCACAGTCTAACGGGCTGCCTCGAGTTACATTTGGTGCGTTCTTTTAAGACATGGTTCAAAGACTTTTCGTTTAATGTTTCTTGGGGGATAAACTATCTTGTTTAACAGCTAAAAAAAACGCTCGTTTAACAAGAACTACATAGATACATGCTCATGTAAATGTATACATGTATCACAAAAATATTGGAAGAAAAGGGAAGGTACCATATCTTCTTTTCATTTTCATTGCCTGCCTGTCTATTTCTGTATCTCCCTTTGCCAGTAAAAATGTCTCAAATCTTCTCTGTGTGTTCATCAATCTGCTGTCTCTTCAATTAACAATTCTTTCTTAATCTCTGTCCATTAACTTTCATGGCATATCTAACTCCAACACAGTTGGATCTCTTTATTTTTCACACACACTCTACCTTTCTCCCTTCGCATACTGTTCAACTTCTCTCTCTTTTATCTCTTTTTTTTTTAATTCGTCCTAACCCAACTCTATCTTTTTCGCCCACAGCTTCTCAAAATCTGTTCGAACCTCTTTCTTCCACCCTGTAACGAATGTATTTATTCTACCACTGGTAAAGCAGCAGCAACGGTTCGCGCCTAGTCTTTTCCAGACAGCTTGGTGGGCCACACCTGTAAATAACGTACTTATTTAGGTTGTCTACATATGTTAAGTAAGGCTCGCGAGTAAAAGGTGAAATGTCAAGAAGATTCTCAAGTGAGCTGCCACCTGTCAAACATCTAGTAGCGTTACGTTTCGAGCAGTTTGTAGATGAGCCGTAATGCCTCTCGAATAGAGATCCATGGCATCTTTGTTGAGGTAGATCAGGGTTTACTGCAGGGAGAACAAATGAGATCACTTCATCAGAAAATATTACTTTCAAGTTAGAAATGTGGCGCAATTAAAAGAAGAGAGAGAAAAAGAGGAAAAAGAAAGGGGGACACAGAGAGAGAGAGAGAGAGAGAGAGAGAGAGAGAGAGAGAGAGAGAGAGGAGGGGGAGGGGAGATGGAATGAGGAACAAGAGAAAGAAAAGGATCAATGTGGTTGGGATTGACAAACAAAAATAGAAAAAAAAAAGGTTAAGGTTATAGAAAGATAGACAGAGAACGAATGACAGATTGATCCTTATTATAAACTAGTGATATAGGGAAAATTGTGAAACTAAGAAAAAATAAAACAAATGATAAAAGAGAAAGTGGAAGAGATTTGGGGCGGAGAAAAAAAACCCTCACAGGCGCACAGAAAGGAAGTTAGAACGGCATTATGGATGCTTAAAAAAAGAATAGTTAAATGGATAAAGTCCTGTGATTCTTTGGAATCACATCGTCAAATTTAATAGTAATTATATATTGAAACTCTCATTCACATTAATTTTCTTTCTAATTAAAAAAAAAATTATTTTATTTTATTTATTTATTTATTTTTGGCAATCACAATCGCTCATTACTACTTTTCTGTTACCATAACAGAAACTTTCTTAAAAATTATTTCATAAAAATAAGTCATATTCACATTGCTTTCTATTTTTCTTTCTATAGGCGTACCGTATGTAAACTTTTAGTAAATAAAATGATTACTTCCTCACAGCACTGAATTTCAGTCTATTTTGATTTGCTTTCTGTCTTGCTTGTAGTATTGAAGATCTACCTGATTGTAGCTTGAGAAAGTAAAAAAAAAATTAGCTTTGTTTTTCTTCAACATTTACACAAGGTAAAGATTAGGTTGAACCGAATCTAAAGGTCATGCAGGAAGTAAATTAGGATAAAAACAACGAAACATGAACACAAATACAAGCCTCTTCCCTTACCGAACCCGCCTATATTGATAATCCCTGTTGACGTAACACAGTTAAAATCCCCGGAGATATAAAAAGCAAAAATAATGACGGGGTTTGTGTGATATAACCTTCAAAGTATGTTGTTTCTGGGATAATGTTATTTCCTTCATATTTTTTTCTCATCCACGAAAACAAACTAATAGAAAACTTTATTTGTAAAATAAATTAACTAGGACTCGTTGTTTATTTACGCATGTGTTTTCAAAAGTGCAGATGTACTTTGATGAGACATCAACCACGTTGTATGATCATATAAATGTTTCATTCAGAGGGTATTACTGTAATTAACACAGATATATAATAGCCATGCTGCGGCTCATATTGCATCCTAGTTAAGGCTCAACAATTACAGGGCTTTTAATAATTATAAAGGTGGCATTTTCCTCATGTCAGTTTTTTTGTTCATCGATTACTTTTCTCGTCTTTTGTTTTGCAATAAATGTTGTATTTTCCAAATTTTATCTCTGTCTTCTCGAAAGTTTATCGCTACTCAGTATATGGCTAGAGAAAGGGAGAAGAGAGAAGAGAGAGAGAGAGAGAGAGAGAGAGAGAGAGAGAGAGAGAGAGAGAAAGAGAGAGAAAGAGAGAGAAAGAGAGAGAGAGAGAGAGAGAGAGAGAGAGAGAGAGAGAGAGAGAGAGAGAGAGAGAGAGAGAGAGAGAGAGAGAGAGAGAGAGAGAGAGAGAGAGAGAGAGAGAGAACACGACAGAAAGGAAAGTAGAAAGGTGGACAGAGAGAGAGAGGCTGATTTAATAAATAACAACGAAGACACAAATGGAGAAAAGAAGAGTGTCGAAGTTGAGTGGATTACATTATGCAGGCTGGAAGGAATTAAGCATTAGAAATATCACGATGGTGGGAAAGATGCTTTGCTATAATTTGACGATAACGAGCTAACATGTTTGCTGATAACTACTAGTACTAAGTACGATAGTAGGCTTAATTGAATCGCAGAGCTAACTCTCCAATGAACTAAACGAGTACAAAAAAGAAAAAAAGGAAAAAAGATTTTCGTACACAAAAACAAGGAAGCAAAATCATAAATACTTTAAAATTTCATTAATATGTGGGTATTCAGCATGGCAATATGATTATACCTAAAAACTTTACAAGTCTAGATAATTTATATGGTATGCTTAAGACATAATTAATTTAAAAAAAAAAAAAACTTCTTTATAGATAACTTAAGCATGATTGACTTCCCATAACTTTAAAGCAGTTTATGTTAGACTAAATACACGAACATCCTTTAAACACACGAGCTGAACACTGTTAGCTCAACTTTAAAAGTTACAAACAAGCAAATTATTCCTAGATTTGATTTTGATTTTGATTTCGAGTGGCCAGCCTTAACGTTACATGAACCCACATTAGCTTTCGCTATCTCTTTTTTTTTGCTCGTGTCTTCCCTTAATGATGTCTTCCCACCCACAGTATTGTATTAGACCGAAGTGCATAGACAGTGGAGTAATTGCGTGTCATGATCCTATGCGATGATTGCTAACACATGCAGGTATGCGCATGCTGTGGAATGGCAGCCGTGTACACACGATGTTTGTGTGTTATTGTGTTACCTTTGGTACTGTTTGAAATGTGAATCAACCACTGGGCCATTTCTATTATCCATATCCCACACCAACAAACACACACACACACTCACTATTATAAAAACAGAATAAACAAAAGGAAGGAATAAGAAATCGGAGACGTTGCAACAGATTTCCGATTATTGTGCAGATCACAAATTTTTATGTCCTTTGATTTCATTGTGTTCAAGTTTTCTCTTTATGATCTTCTTTTCTCTATCTCGAACCAACTTTATTTTTTTACTCTGTTATGCAACTGTGTGATATTTTCAGACTTTTTCTTTCAAAAGCAAAATCCGTTCCCTTGTTAAGTTTATTAGAGAGAAGATGTGTAAAAAAATTAGCTTCGGCACTTAGATCTAATTTTTGCTTTTGGTTTTTGTTTATCTTTTTCCGTCTTTACTGCTTGCAGTGATTTTTATGTGTTTCTTTTTATATAATTTTATAACCTAGAAACATAATATGATTTATTACGAATGATGTACCTGCCTCTAATCTCATCAAGTCACCATGTTACCCGTGAAAGTCAATTTTTTTGTTTACTTCTAGAGCAGAGTATTTTTATACTCAAATACTTCTGTCGTGAAGGTATTTCTATACACCTCTTTGCGTTCTGTGATCTCGACCAAATTGAAGGCTGGGATTCTTTTATCTCTCTCTCTCTCTCTCTCTCTCTCTCTCTCTCTCTCTCTCTCTCTCTCTCTCTCTCTCTCTCTCTCTCTCTCTCTCTCTCTCTCTCTCTCTCTCTCTCTCTCTCTCTCTCTCTCTCTCTCTCTCTCTCTCTCTCTCTCTCTCTCTCTCTCTTTTCCTTTCATGATTATCCGTTTCATATATAAAGCTTTTTCAAATTGCACAAGAGGGCCATATGATGAAAAGCTTTGGTTTTGAAAGTGAATAAAAATCTTTATTATCACACAGTTTGCTCTGAGATTGTTTACCAGGTAAAGTTGGATTCACGTAAAGGTTCACAGCATCTTGATATGTTTTGTTTATGTTTGCTTATTACATTCTTAAAAATAACATGTCTCCGATGTCATTCCGCAAATTTTTCTAATGGGGATTTGTTTAAATTGTAAGCTGCACAATGTAGTTGTGTAGGAAGACTCCACGACCTTTTTAAAAAACAAAATCAGGGAAGTTGCAAAAGAAAAAATTTCAACCTATAACTCATGTATTTACATTAATTTTGATAACACGAAATTTCGATTCAAGGAATTTTATTCGTTTGTTTTCCTTCAAACATTAAAGTAAGTCTGGTGGTAAAGGGAAAAAAAAAGAAACAAAAAATCATGAACAGCCTTGGATGAGGTGGTAAAGTGCCAAAAGATGAAAGTTTTCCGATCTTTATTTTATTGGCTATCACTAATAAATCGGCGCCATGCAGGCCAGGATTTACGATCTCAAGAATTTGTGCCTGCCAGACGTACGGGCCTCCAAGAATCGGGTTGAGAGATGTGCGAGTGTAGAACAGCCCGACAGAATGAAGGACAAGCTTAATTGTTTTTCCTGATGGTTGAAATTCGACCAAAAATATCATTTTGAGCTTGTTCACTCCTACTCATACGATGTAAGTGGAGAGGACGAAGTGTGATAACTTAAGAGACCAGCGGAAAGATGTTCTCACAACTTTTGAGGTGATAACGGTAGTCCATGAGTTCCACAGACACGGAGATTGGTCTCATGTTTAAGCTAGGCCTTCGATGTTTCATCGTGCTCTATAGTATGCCTCCAAATATAAATTATACCACATCCATCCAGATTGAATTTAAACATTTCTTTTTATCTCAGACTCTTGTCTCTAATGCGACAAATTAACATTGATGGTATGCATGTCAAAGAAAAATTGTTGGTTAGTTTTGATTTTTAATCTTTTTTACAGGATTTATATTCTCTGTTGCACAACTTATCTTTTAAGATCAATATGATGAACACCAAGAAATTTGCAAAACATTTCATAACTGTAGAAATAACCAAACTACTGTTCTTTGGCATTTCCCACAAACACCAAATTTAAGGGTGCAGACTCATAATTGAGCGAAAAAGTAGCAATCGATCTTGACTGAAAGTTAACAAGCATAATGAGAGGTTGCGAAATAACATCTACTTTCTTCGCCTCTATAAACCACGTTAAAACGCTTAGCTCAATGCTCTTGGCATCTTTTTGTTCGACAGGACTTTCTTAGGCTTGAAGCAAAATCAATCATCCACTCAATCAGTTTAATCAATCAACTGAGAAGCAGATTCCGAAAACAATAATTAAATTTAACTAATTTTGCACAAACCCCATCTATATTTAAATCATTTTAAACTCTCTCAATTAATAAACCACAAAGAATGCTCACATGGCTGTGTACCATAGTCTTATAATGAACGTCTAAACAGGTCTTTAAATGTGTTGGGAAGGTAAAGAGTTAGGTTTTCTCCCCGTGTTAGGATTTCTTGGATTTGACTTTCCAATTATAAGAAAAGCAAAACAAAAAAGAAGAAATCGTAGATCTATCACATGAAATTAAACGATTCCTTTGCATACTAGTCTGCGCGTCCCCCGTGCTCCAAGATCTTCATCGTCTGCTGCACTATCTTCAAAGCTTTCCCCTACACATCTTCATCAATTAATGGCCAGTGTTCGAACTTGGCCGCAGATATTTTGAGGTAATGAACTCTGTTATTGCAACTAATGCAAAGCCAGGATCAACACTTGAAGTATTAATCATACACAAAAACAAAACAACTCAATATACATTTTGCGATTAAATATTGGTTTTCACAGCAACAGCGTGCCGTAAACACTGCTTATAAAAGACTACGTATACACACACTCACAAAACGAAAAAAAAAAAAAGAAATCAACAGTGTTACATAGCTTTTCTTCTTAGAAAAAACAGAAATCGTTCATTATTTATTAAATTAAAGCTGATTGCCCATAATTAATGCAGTTTTTTTTTTTTTGTTTCTTTTTTATGGGATGGATTGAATCCGATTTCAACAGTTGTTATGATATAAAATTCATTTTTTAATACTTTTCTCCCTATTCCCCTTACCTTTGTTGTCTATATGCTATATTTTTTCCAGTTTTCTCCAATCTTGTCTCCCCCTCTCTCTCTCTCTCTCTCTCTCTCTCTCTCTCTCTCTCTCTCTCTCTCTCTCTCTCTCTCTCTCTCTCTCTCTCTCATAATCTGTTTTTCTTAAGCTCCCCTTACTATAATTGTCTGTTAGAATTAAAATTCTAACCACGTCTTTAAAACTTAATCATATACCGTTACCTGCCGAATATATTATTTGCATCTTCTCTTTCTTTCAATCGAACCGAGAATACTGCACACGGCTGCAGATCGAGCAAGGTGACTTCGATCTAAAACCAAGCGTGGGTGTTTGCGCGCCCAGCTATTATCAGGCTACATCAGTGCTTGTATTTACGATTGGGGATGGGCCGTCCTTTTTCCTTCTGCAAGATATGATATTATCTAATATTGACCCAAAACCTCTAGGATGCTTTGTAGATCGGTGTGTCTCCGAATCAATAAGAAGATAAATTCCAAACATGGCAGAGAGCGATAGAAAGCTCTTTTTTTTAATTTCTCAAGAAAGTAAAGGATACTGGGATTTTACCAAAATTTAAACATTTAGACATTTTTAAACAAGGAATCAATAATCCCATTATATTTCTTTTCGCATCACGTCTTCAGTGACTCGTGCTAGATAAAAGCGTGCTGCTTTATATTCCATGTTCACTTTAACTCTACCAAGACCTTTCGTCTTCAGTTTATTTTGTCATACAAGAGATTAATTTATTTGGATTCAGGTGAAAATAAATTATCTAAGTGAGCCTTTTAAAATAAGTTACCAAGAGTTTACTTTTAACGGCAATAAGCGTAGCTATGACTCTTAAACAATATAAAACCCAATGATCAAATTATCGAAAATGTTTAGGTGTATATAAACAAATTATGGCTGGAGTGGTTTAAAAATAAATTTTTTGCGTAAATTAATGATTCTGAGATACCAATTAGAAAGTTAAGACTATTCCATTTCAACATATCATATGTTGTTTAAAAAACCTATTGTTTCAATGATGATATCTGATCAGTTTACATCGTTATCGCAATGGAAGCTTAAATTGTTTTTTTTTTAAATTTCAACAATTGTATTTTGCAGATCTATTTTTTTTTACTTTTCACTTTTTTTGCAGACCTAAGAAATTTGATGAAACAACTGAATCCTTTACAATTACAAAAAATTAATAAAAGTCAGAAATCTTTACAGTAAATATTGATGATTAACCGTATAGTTTGCGCGAAATATTGATTTAAGGTTTATGGGTTGTCCTATATGTGCATCGCGCACAACTGAGATTTTTTTTTTTTTTTTTTTTTTTGCAGTCGGAATTCCTGAGTTTGAAAAGTCTAAAATTTTACTGTAGCTATAATTTTCTTTCCAGATATAAACATATCTTTACCTTTGCTTCAAAATGTCAAACGAACAATGGTACAGTACGAACATAAAGTCCTCGCTCACTTTCCTCATCCATGCAGCATCCTGGTTGCTCGTCGTAGCTATAATCAACATTTGCTGGAAGTTTTACAACTCAAAACAATGTTGTCTAACTGATGCTCCTAAATTTATATTACTTCCTCCTAACTCTTCTCGGAAACGATAATTTTCTTTTAACAAAAGGCGAATGTGCGCACTTCCTGTAAGCACAGCTGGGACAGATGGCAGATATGAAACTGAAAGTAGGCCTGCAATGTAGGCGGCGGCAGTTCTAAAACGGCCATGACTCGATCTATATGATATAGATTAAAATCAAAGTAAAAGAAACCACAAAAAATTGCTTGGACATAGATTCTACATCTAGGAATTAGATATTTACAATAGCGAGACTTAAATCAAAAAGTTAATTCTAGATTTTATTTTAAGGCTTAGAATTTCAAAACGATTTAAGATCTAAATGTAGATTCCTTGATTAGAATTATAGAGATATCTAGATTCTAAACAATCATAGATAGGTGGAGGTAAGCATCTGTATCATGTAATTAAAAGGATATATATCAAGACCGTTTGTAAGTCTAGTTACTACACACACTCACATCAGCCCCGGCAAATTGACACCAGGGTCCTTTTCT
This sequence comes from Elysia crispata, assembly GCA_033675545.1. Classification (NCBI taxonomy): domain Eukaryota; kingdom Metazoa; phylum Mollusca; class Gastropoda; family Plakobranchidae; genus Elysia; species Elysia crispata. Next base: position 551,261 of record JAWDGP010003607.1, read on the forward strand.
TAGAACGGACTTTTCAGCTTCTATCTAATAGTGGAACATCATCGCTGAGATTGGACGTAAAATTTTGAAATGTCACCATTATAACTTGAAAAATTGCCCTGCTGTAAGCATCCTTTTATGTTCTTATTTACAATTTGCGAACACGCTCTCGATTTGGATTATTTTTAGACATGAAGTTTAACAGTGAGGTATCTTACTCTCTTAAGTCCTATATAAGTAGAATCCTCTGGAGTTTTTTGGATTTTTTTTAGGTTGTGACGATTTCAGTAAGATAATCTCATTCTTCTCCTCTTGTGTTTTCCAGTTTTTGAACGGGACAGCAGATGATACCAAATGCTGGGAGACGAACACCGGACTAAGAACAGAGCGCCAATGTCAGGAGGTAAGCTCAAACCATCGGCCACCTTAGATCCTCTTCTTCAATCTCCTTAGACTTGGCTATGTGTGCGAAACTGATAAAGGCGTGATCTTGAGACCCGTTTTGCCAGAATAGCTTGTTAAACAAGCAAAGTCATCGACAGTATCTAGGAGCTTAAAAAAAATCATTTTTCTGCCTTTTCTTTGCTCTGGTCTAAATTATAGACGCATTTTGGGTATGTGAGTTTGGAGAGGGCAGTACAATACTATCCTTTTCAAATGTCAGCCTTACGGCTGGTCATTTGTCCCATGGGCTGGGAAGGGTCAGCTCGCTGTTGTAGGAAATTTGTGTCATAGATTTGCCGTCGGTTCGAAATAGATAATTTACTTGAAATAAAGGATCATTATTGGGGCCCTATTGGTCCAGGAAAAAAAACATTTATTTTCCTATGTCTTGGTCAATGTGCGTGTAATTGATTACAACACAGTTGTGTCTAGATCACTTTTATAGACCAGGCAACTCTACAGGTCCTAGTTGACCGCTTTGTTTCTATATTATCAAATTTCCAAATCCATTTCATGTGAAAAGATATGCATTGATAAATGAGTTGAGTTAAAGATCATGAAGATCATGTTTGTAGGACCATTAGCAGACCGTGATTAGCTGAATTTCCTCTGTAAACTACACTGGTATCAGAATACTGAAAAATGACGATGGGTCTTTAAACTGGCACTAGATTGCAGACTGAGGAGAAGAAAAAAAAAACAAGCATGAACTAACGTTCAAGTTTGAGATCGACAGCGGATAGGAAGTCAGGTGAGAAGATGAAAAGATACGACTATCGACAGGCGAAAGGAAATGCGGTGCTTTTGAGTAAAGGTTTAGAGATAAATACATAGGGCAGCACAATAATAATAAACACGAATGTCGTCAATAGATGGAGGGGAAAAGGGCACCAGGCAGTGAAAACACGGAGGGCAGGACAGACAGATGGTTGATGGGGATGGGGATAGTGAAAAAGTGAGTGAGAGAGAGAGAGAGAGAGAGAGAGAGAGAGAGAGAGAGAGAGAGAGAGAGAGAGAGAGAGAGACAGACAGACAGACAGACAGACAGACAGACAGACAGACAGACAGACAGACAGACAGACAGACAGAGAGGTACTATTACACAAGCAAGCAGAAGAACAGACAATGAGTCAAAGGCATAGTTAGTTGAAGTGGCATGGTAGGGAGAGAGACACAGACAGAGAGAGAGAAGAGGGAGACAGAGAGACAGACAGACAGACAGACAGAAGTACTATTACACAAGCAAGCAGAAAAACAGACAATGGGTCAAAGGCATAGTTGGTTGAAATGGCATAGTAGGAAGAGAGAGAGAGAGAGAGAGAGAGAGAGAGAGAGAGAGAGAGAGAGAGAGAGAGAGAGAGAAATAGAGAGAGACAGACAGACAGACAGCCAGAGAAGTAAAAATAGAACATGAATTATAACAGTGACCGTCGCTTGCGATGATCATGGTGAATGTAGAAGATTGCACTTCGAGAACCAGAGCTGTTCGCCATGCCATAAGGGTCAATACTTTCCAGTTTCTAGTGTTTTGTTGTGCTGTGACAGCAATTAGTAGCTGGGGCCCTGATGCCCTGATTATGCACTTAGCCATGGACAGAAAAATCACAGGTTCTAAAAATTTGAATGCTTAACGATGTGTACTCTGGAGAGGATCGAGCAAAATGCTGGGGAGGGGTAAAATAGGTTGAAAGGTGATTTGATGTTAGTATGGGAATTAAATATCTTTGTTCGGGCATGATCCATTTCCTATGTATGAAATCACATCAAGTCGAGAAAAAGATAACGAGAGTAAAAAATTTGAAACCGTTTTGCAGGTTTATCCGTTGGCTTTCTTATCCCCGCATCTGGCTAATTAAAAAGAGAAGATAATAAAAATAATTGATCAGTATGTTTCTTGGTTTTTTTTCGCTTTAGACAAGAAAGGAAGATATTTCTTCAAGCATTTGATTTTCATAATTTATCAGAGAGGTCGATTAACATATGCCGAATAAAAAAATTACTGTTTGGGTAGCAGTTCTATGCAAGTTTTCGAATCCGCTCGCCATGTTACCATGCACCAGCTTCCTTCCGTGCGGAACGTCACGGACTCCTGTACCCACCATTCTTTGCTTGATGTAAATCTAAGCCCTGTGAGAGCTCACCAGAGCTTCGCGTGGGATAGCTGTAGCATGCCTGATCGACCACGGTTCATTAGAGGACCATTAAAAACTAATGTCGTAAATGAACCGGAATTGATACCTCTACACGCAGCGCTGCCGCCATGAATGTCACCAGTGAGGATAGATCTGTGAAACAATGGGTACCGCGTGACGTAACTTGTCATGATCGCAGTCGTTTCATTTATGAAGATCTTATTGCACAAGCTTTAAGCTGTTACTAAATATAATATTTTACATGTTGTTTTCCTAAGGTTCTATGCACTGAAGTTATCGCGAAGAAGAATCCTCATCTCTTTTCTTTCCAATTCTAGTGTGGTCGCTGAAAAAAAAAAATAAAAGATAAAAGATTATGTGCGCTACTCCAGTTAAGTATTAGTGACTCCTCATTGGGGCTGGGATTGACCTGACTCTTTAAACCTGTCTGCTGCTTGTGTAAACAATTATGGCTGTGCAGATCCAAGTTTCTCTCTCTCTGTCTCTGTCTGTCTGTCTGTTTGTCTGTCTCTCTCTCTCTCTCTGTGTCTCTCTCTCTGTTTCTCTCTCTGTCTCTCTCTGTCTCTTTGCCTCTCTGTCTCTGTCTGTCTGTCTGTCTGTCTGTCTGTCTGTCTGTCTGTCTGTCTGTCTGTCTGTCTGTCTCTCTCTCTCTCTCTCTCTCTCTCTCTCTCTCTCTCTCTCTCTCTCTCTCTCTCTCTCTTCTATCTATCAATCTATCTATTTTCCATCTCCCTCCTCTTTCTCTTCCTTTCAATCTACCTATCTATCTATCTATCTATCAATCAATCAATCTATCTATCTATCTATCTATCTATCTATCTATCTATCTATCTATCTATCTATCTATCTATCTATCTGTCTGTCTGTCTGTCTGTCTGTCTGTCTATCTATCTACTCTCCATCTCCCTCTTCTACCTCTCTCTTCCGTTTTTTTTCGCTATCTCTTTTTGCTTCTGTCTTTTTCTTTTTCACATCTTTAATCCCATCTTATATACCTATGTGTCCCCTTATGTATTAATTTTTCCGTCTTTTTATCTGTCCGTTTATCTATCTATCCATCGATTTTCCTATCTTTTTCTCAATTTATCTTTCTATCTGTCAGTGCTCCTTTCACTATCCTTTTCTATCTCTTTCTATTTCTCTATTTCCCTATCTATCTATTTCTATCTATGCCTGTCTATATCTGTAGATATTATCTATCTATCTATCTATCTATCTATCTATCTATCTATCTATCTATCTATCTATCTATCTATCTATCTATCTATCTATCTATCTGTCTATCTATCTATCAATCAATCCACCTTGTATAGTGAAAAATTTTTTTTCTCTTTTAGCTCACTTACATAGTTGCTTTTAGTTGAATGTTTCTCTCCATACCCAGCGTTAACAGACTGGCCTAGTCATCTTCGATCACCTATCAAATCTGCAGCTATCTCATAACCCATTCCCCAGAGATGCCTTTCTTTGTCTCATCACACGATTCCTATGTAAACCACTCCTCTTCCTTCTCCTCTCCTTCTTCTCCTCTCTCTCTCTCTCTCTCTCTCTCTCTCTCTCTCTCTCTCTCTCTCTCTCTCTCTCTCTCTCTCTCTCTCTCTCTCTCTCTCTCTCTCGTTCTTTATCTACCTTTTTGTCTATATCTCTTGAATACATATATTTTCTCTGTCCTTTTCCACTCTGTTTCTTTCCTTCTGTCTATTTGTGTATCTATACAAGTATTTATAAATCTATTTATGTGAGCCCCTCTCTCTCTCTCTCTCTCTCTCTCTCTCTCTCTCTCTCTCTCTCTCTCTCTCTCTCTCTCTCTCTCTCTCTCTCTCTCTCTCTCTCTCTCTCTCTCTCTCTCATCGCTTTCTCCTATCCCCTCTCTTCCATGAACCCCTTTCACCTTTATGTAACCGTGGGATGACGCCATTGACATATCTCCAGGAGCCTCTTGTCGGGACTGTCACAGAACAATCTATCAGGGTAGCGGTTAAAGACCTCATTTACACGTCATTAGACACTAGAGCTTTTACCTCCCTTGGGATAACTTGCATCAATAATGGAAAACTTCTAGAGTGTATAGCTCCTTCCTTCACCCCCTCCCCTCTTTGACAAGTTTTTTTCTCCTCATTTACTCGTCGATCATGCTTCAATCACAGGTTGTGTCGTTTACTCGGTTAGGTTCGATTGATTGCTTGGGTTAAGCGGTCTGTACTTCAAAGCGAGATAAATTATTTTTTTTTGTTTTATTTTGTTTAGTATGGGCAATGTTGTTCTTGAATTTGTTCAAGTAAGGCTAAAACCCCTTGTAAATTATTCGCAGATATTTTGGCGGAATATAAAAATTGTAAATAAATCAAACAAAAAACCCCCAACAAAACAACTTTTATATCTTGAAAATGAACCGGATCCACATCACGGGTTTGATAATGTTATTATCTTAAAAGAGATTTTTATATATCAGTCCGATATGTCCCGTTAACTTTGATTTGATTTGGTTGCTCTAGAACGTCAGATAACACTGCGACTTTCTTGGTCGTATTTTTTTTCTGAAGAGAAGACTATAATTTAACCTTCTAACGAATCTTAACTTCGTCGATATGTAGAGCACATGCAAATTAATGTTTTCCAGTTTAAAATCGACTTATTACCCGGTACATTATTTGTTGAAGACTATCGTAGCTGAAATAGACATGGATGAAGAGAATATAATAAATCAACATTCTAATATTTTGCGTTAAGAAATTCTAATTGTTTAATAGTTATGTTCAGAATTATGTTTTTGTTAAGCACATATACCGTATGATATTGATAGTTAATAATCGATAAATCCAAATCTATTTTTTTTGAAAACATACATTATTCTGTAGGTTTAAATAACTGCGCGGCTAAGAATTCCCTCAGGGCAGTCAGTGCAGTTTTATACACTTAGTGCGAAAATTCACAGCTTTGTAATAAGCGTTTAAAAAGATCTAAAAACAGATTGGGAAAGTAAAGTATTAGTCGATTTTCTTTATGATGCTAAAATCTGTTTCATTAATTTGTGCTTTATCAACAACTAGTGACCTAATGTACTCGCCACTATTATACTTGTTGATTAATCATTCCATTTCATACCTAATGCCTGCATTTCACCATAGAGTAAAGTGCCAGTTATAAGGTTTCTCATATTTACTACCATACTCTTTTCATTAAACTTTCATACTGAGCTTCTGGAGAGCTATATATTCTTTATTTTGTATTAAACTTATAGCGTTTAAGCATGAGAATGGGACTTTTGCCAATCCTTGTGTGTATGAGGCTGAGTATCATGCACTATGTTAAGTTACAGTGTAATTAATTTATTTCTCAGTACACTGGTTGCCCTTTATGCCTATTTCCTTTTTTTAAAGCTCCCCTTGCCGCACTTAATGGCATTAATTTTTATTTCATAAACCTTTAGTGCTGGAATCTGTGTGAGAAGTTAACCTCCAACTCTATCCTCATCAAGTCAGGCTGTAGACGCAAGATGGAATGCGTGAGTAGATCATAATTCATAATTCATTATCTCAGAAGCTTCATCAGCTGGCTCTCGCATGTTGCTACAGGATTTCTTTATTGTTGTGTTATATTAAATGACATGATCAAAGAGAAGCTTCAGAAGCGTTACACAAATCTGGTTTGTAGAGCTCTCATCCTAAACAACGGAAAGAACATTGTGGATTTCACTTGATATAATCATAATTATTAGAATATTGTCCGAATACTGGCTCAAGCGGTGCAGCAGCAAATTAAGGGAGAATGTGTAATGCATTTTATGATTTACTTTTTGAAAATGCAGTAGTGCGAAATATTATAAATGAGTAGCTCATTTTATCGTTACGTAGATGTTGAGTGGGTTTTTTCTTAACCAGGTTTGATAGATAGAAGAAAAGTGTTCAATACATTTAGATAGACAAGAAATATTCTTGACAAGAAAACTAATTTTGAAAAAGTATTCATAAATCTTTCCTCATCATGTCATTATAACTCTCTTTTTTACCAGGTTTAAAATGTCTATTTTCTCCTATTTCAACAGAAACCTGGCTGTCAAACAGCTTGTGATTTCATCATGAGAAAACCAAAAGGTAAGAAGATTAAGATAAATTTTATTAGTTATGGTATAAAAGATAAGTTCAGCATCATATTATTGTTTTATAAATTAAAGGATCTTCATTTTTCTCAAATCTTGACCCACCATTACAAAGTAAAACACACAAGTCTTGACTTAGCCTGGATGTGTGTGTGTGTGTGTGTGTGTGTGAAAGAAAGCAGGCAGCGGAGAAAAGGCCATTACTATGTAGTAAATGAGAGCGGAGTGGGAGATCGGAAAGCATAAATTTAAATTGGGAGGGGGAGGGTGGAGTGTGGGAAGAAGAAATCTATGAAGGTCTTAATTGCAATGCTCAAATTTTAGAAATGAAATTGCTTTAAGTGTTATTTTCCATAGAACGAGTACATCAGAGAGTCAATACAGCCATGTGGATAGTTCTATTCATTAACATTGATCTCACCTAACAATTTCAGCTCCTCCTCTAGAAAGTCAATGGGGATTTTCGAAGAAGGTGAAAGTCTTGCCTAGCCCAAATGAGATCGTGATCGAATGGTTTCCTCCGGAAAGAAAAGATCTACTGACGTCGTCATCGGGTGCATCCGGTTCAGCTGTGTGGCCGGGTTCGGAGAGCTCTGTCGGGCCAATCGTTTACGTCCTGGCCACACGTAACGCTAACAAAGACAGAGACGGATGGAGAGTTGTAGCTCAGGTGAGTTTGTAAGGCTGGGTTCATTGAATTCGCTTCTCTGGCCCTGATTGTTATTGTTTGTTTGGTTAGAATGATGACGAGAGCTTTCATTATGATCTACATGATGATGATGATGATGGTGATGAGGATGAGGCTGATGATGATGGTGGTGATGCTGGTGGTGACGATGATGGAGATGATGGTGATGATAATGATGATGATGATGATGATGTTGATGTTGTTGATGATGATGATGATGAGGAGGAGGAGGAGGATGAGGATGAAGGGGAGGATGATGAGTAGGAGGAAGAGGAGGATGAGTGGGAGGATGATGAGGATGATGATGATGAGGAGGAAGAGGATGATGATGATGATGGTGGTGATGATGGTGGTGATGATGGTGGTGATGATGATGGAGATGATGATGATGATGATGATGATGATGATGATGAAGATGATGATGAAGATGATGATGAGGATGAGGATGATGATGATGATGAGGAGGAGGAGGAAGAGGAGGATGAGGATGATGAGGACCATGATGATGATGAGGAGGAGGAAGATGAGGATGAGGGGGAGGATGATGATGATGAGGAGGAGGAGGAAGAGGAGGATGAGGGGTAGGATGATGAGGATGATGATGATGAGGAGTAGGAAGAGGAGGATGAGGGGGAGGATGATGAGGATGATGATGATGAGGAGGAGGAGGAAGAGGAGGATGAGGGGGAGGATGATGAGGATGATGATGATGAGGAGGAGGAGGAATAGGGGGAGGATGATGAGGATGATTATGACGATGAGGCTGATGATGAAGATGATGATGAGGATGAGGATGATGATGATGATGATGAGGAGGAGGAGGAGGATGAGGGGGAGGATGATGAGGATGATGAGGACCATGATGATGATGATGATGAGGATGATGAGGACCATGATGATGATGATGATAATGAGGATGATTATGATGATAAGGATGATTATGTTGATGAGGATGGTGAGGACCATGATGAGGATGATGATAATGAGGATGATTATGATGATGAGGATGATTATGATGGAAAAATGAGTTTAAGGACGATAGTGTAGATGAGGATAGTGATATTCATGGTGATGATGATAGTGATGATGATAAGAATGATTATAATGATGATAATGATTATAATTATTATGATGATGACGAAGAGGATGAAAATGATGACAATGGTGATGATGAAATGAGTTTCATTATTTTGATGTTTATGGTGATATTGAGACAGGGTGTTGATGTTGATCATATTAATAATACCAGTGATATTGTTAATCATTGTTATGATGGAAAATTGGCCATGATGTTCTGCATGAAAGTTGTTTTTTTAATCAGAAACAATCAATTTATCAGAGAGAGAGAGAGAGAGAGAGAGAGAGAGAGAGAGAGAGAGAGAGAGAGAGAGAGATAAAGAGTATTTAGAGATTTGTTGACCTGCTTTTAAGATTTTTAGGAGAGTCTATGATTTTACTAATCGACATGAGATTCAGTTTAAGCCCCTTATTAAATAAAGTGAATATATTATCTTCTACAGCTTCATAATCAAACTGATATTTACGTGAAGTAGATTTAGAAAATCCTCTATATTGGAATGAAGGGAATTTTCAAGGAACACAGAAAAGGCAAAATTTAAAATTGAGAAAAAGCATGAAACTCAAACCTTTGCGGTGCAGAAATTTTCTCAGACCGAACTTTAAAAATAAGAGAAGTGAGTAACATATTTTCTTCAGTTGACGAAATTGAAAGGATACAGAAGATATTTTCTCTGGTTTTCTCTAAACTCTCTTAAGTTCTTTTTTTCCTTTTAACATGATATAATTTAAATCTTTAGCGATCGGTATCTTCTTCTATATTTGCGGTTTCCGGACAATGTTTTTTTAGTGTCCAATTCAGCTCACCTTATCTGTAAATAAACACGTAATATGATGTTAGATTCAGCGTTTCCACTCGCCAACATCTGGGTCGAGTGTTTATTTATCAAGTGCGTACTTGTGCTGGGACAAATTTTTTTCGTAACATTAATCAAATATTGCTAACCATGCAGCTGTTTACCAAAGTCGTGTCATGCCTCGTCCTGAAACACATTTAACGAAGAAAACGTATCGAAACTCGGTGGAAAGAAAGCTCTTGTAAAAGAGCTAGGTATCAAATTTGCAAGCATTCAAGAGACTTTATGCTGCATTATTTCATTATTACAAAATTTTCATTAATAGGTATATACATTGCCAAGATACACCTCAATCCATTTATTTCATAACGGTAAAACTTAAATCGTTGCAAAATGTAGTTATTTTCTTTTTGTTGTTTTTGTTGACGTTTATGAAGACAACGTCGACGATCAACAGCATTTATATAGCGCTATAATCTACAAACATTTCCTTTTTCAAGAAACTTTAGCAACGCAGAAGTCATTGATCCTAAGCAAAGATACAGCAAAGATGTTGAGTTAGATGACAAGTGAATCAATCTAAATGCAAGCATTAATAGTGTTCACACTTATTTTTAACAATGTTCACTCAGTCACGTCGAGTTATTGCGGTGCAAATCCACTACATGGTCCAGATTATTTTTTTTAAACTCAGCACAGCTCTACCGTGACAATTAAGTAACGCTTTTTTTTAGAAGTTTTAGTCTTTGTTATCAACATATTCATACAACTTATAATAGTCTGCTGATTTGCCATGATCGAATTTTTATAAAGTTGCCAGCGAGCAGTTTCACAAATCTTCTGTGCTACTCAAGGCTCCATTCGGGTGTCAAGATTTCGTTTAGAGGTCATGCTTATCTTGACGAGTAATCCGACACAGGCGTGTCTGGAAACCAGACTTATATCATTCCAATTAAGATGCTCATCATCTTCATAATCATCATCATCGTAATTATTATAATCGACGTCGTCATTACATTCTCCTATCAATTTTACCATCACAATCATCTTCTTCTTATCATCATCAATATATTGGTTATATATAGCATTGCCATTTCCATCACTAATACCACCATAATCATCAGGGTACTGCGAACATAAAAAAAAAAAAAATTGTCTTCATTGTCAAAATCTTACAGCTAGCAGCAGCAATTTGACCAAGGAAAAATAGCAAATTATCAAAAGTCTTTTCATATAAATTCAATAACGACCATAAACAGATTTAAAAAAGATCAGCATTGCACAGATTATTTAGACACAAGTCCCTCAAATTGATTTATAACTAAGAGTGAGTGCAATGAAACATTTTAGCTAACTCGCAGCAAGGCTTTTCTGAATGCATAATAAACCAAAACAGAGGGAGATAAAGACGAGTAGCTGATGAATGCTGATGTTTCAGCTTTATACAACACCAGTTTTTTAGGGCAGTGATTTAGAAAAAAAATCTCGCGCCACTGCCATAATGAATTATTTTACTCTAGCTCTACCTTCGAGAGTATTTCTCTGTCTTAACATCATAATGAAGATTCGAACGGCACTGAAACTTGTGTCGCGGAAATTCTGGAGTCAGTGGATCCTGACATTAGATACATTGACAGGTTATTCAAACAGGAACGTTAGAGTGGGTGTGACACATGAACGAAAAAGCTTTAGCGGTCAAAATAAGCCGGATTCCTTAGCATACTCTGTCACAACATTGTTTTTTCTCACATCAATACCAATACAGATTGGTTGTGCCTAATTAAAATTCTGTAGCTTCTAAGAAAATTTTTTTATTGAGTATTTTAAATCTTTATATTGTGTTTCCGAAAGTACTCAACTTGTTTGTCATTTGGTTTATTTCTCCATTTGCAAATATTCGTGTCAAAGATATGTTTGTTTTGACTCAAGTTTTTCACGGTGATCTTCAGCACGGCATGGATGCTAAATGTGCGGTATCTTTTAATCTAATGAAGAGATGTAGCTTTTTGTCTCTCTTATGGTTGTTTTAGGAAGGTGAATAAGAGCCTAAACCCGCATTCAGGAAAATCATTCCACGGATGAATGAGACTTTGACTATACAGCGCTTCGCGTCATGGGAGTTTTTCAATCAGTATTATTTCACTACATTTGATCCGCTAGCTTTGTTTGAGTACTTAAAAAGAAGAAGAATGGCTATTCTCTTTCCGCAAAGCCTTGATATAATTTTTCGAGTCTTCTCCCTTCGCACGTAATTTTGACCTTGAAATACCCTCTCTTTGCCCTGCTTTATATTCCTACCCTATATTAATACTTCACCTTTATGAGATGGCAGTAGAAATGCGAGCAAGAAAGAGATGTTGGGGGCAGAATAAGATAAAGATGCTACCGGATCCAGACGCCAGAGCGAAGGTTGCCTGTTATCACAACAAATACAGCCCCATGCCAGCCGACACCGAACATTTGAGGGCGACCTGCGGAGAATTAGCGTCGTCATGCTGTGACTTCCTTTAGCTCGGATCGCACAGGGAAGCGGGAAGACGTTTGACTCACTGATTTGGGATTTTCCAATAGATAGATCAGAGAAATGAAAGGGCATATAGAAGCCTTCAATGATCTTCGTAGGACCAGGCTTGCCTTGAACAACAATACAATATGATCAATTGTCTGAAAGTGTTGTTTCCTAGAAACGAGAGAAAAAAAAGGTCACCTGAATTAGACTTCTTCAACTCTTACAGGGCATTGGACTCTAGTATCTAGCTCTAGGAATCATTGTTCGACGGATACATCAAACCATTTTTTAAAGTTTATCTTCATGTTCCAGAAAAGTTATTTTAATATGCTTTGAGTGACCTTTTGTCTGACATTTATTTCTTGTTTCAAAATGTTCAGTCAATATACCATCAATGTACAGTCTCTAATTCATTTTAAAGTCCAAGTTTAGACATGTGGAGTCAGCAGTCAACAAAAATATAGAGATGGTTAAGTATTCAGTATAGTAATTCAGGTGAAATTTTCAAATATGGAGTACCACATAAAATATTGTTTGTCTTTCTAAATCATTTAATGTTCCTTAAGTCCCAGGCTCACTCTTATGCCAACACTTTTCTTGTCGTCCGAAACAAGTGAATGAAGACCACAAATCTAAATTATGATGAAATATTTTCCATAGTCTTCCAAAACTCTTTTATATGTTGTTTTTTTTTTCCTTATTCTTTTCATAAATTTTTTCCATCTGAAACGATTGTGTCCGTAGAGATCCAAAACATAGTAAATTAAAAAAAAACTTTTATATAATCAAGACATTCAGCATAAAGACGGAAAGAATTAACTAATAAGAGATGCATGTAGTGAGAAGAGATAAGCATAGAGAAAGAAAGAAAGCGAGAGAGAGAGAGAGAGAGAGAGAGAGAGAGAGAGAGAGAGAGAGAGAGAGAGAGAGAGAGAGAGAGTCCAGTAAGAGATAAGGGGAGAGAGAGACAGAGACAAAGACAGACAGACAGATAGACAAAGATAGAGCAATCGAGAGAGGGAAACAGACAGACAGAGACATACAGTCAGAGACAGAGCAAGCGAGAGAGAGAGAGAGAGAGAGAGAGAGAGAGAGAGAGAGAGAGAGAGAGAGAGAGAGAGAGAGAGAGAGAGAGAGAGAGAGAGAGAGAGAGAGAGAGAGAGAGACAAAAAAAAAACAACTCAAAACGTGATATGCTTGATCTAAATATGTTAGGCCGCCCCTAGGGCAAAAATTTCTCAATGTCGGTTCATATACCAGACCAGGATCATATTCATACAGAACGCTGAAGCCTATGAATTGTGAGAAGTTGAAAGAAGTCTACGAAAACAATAATGAATAAGCAAATCTAATCTCAGGTTGTAAGTAAATTAAAAGCAAATGCTATGTGAAGGTGTGGATTCTTTCGCTCTCTCTCTCTCTCTCTCTCTCTCTCTCTCTCTCTCTCTCTCTCTCTCTCTCTCTCTCTCTCTCTCTCTCTCTCTCTCTCTCTCTCTCTCTCTCTCTCTCTCTCTCTCTCTCTCTCTCTCTCTCTCTCTCTCTCTCTCTCTTTCTCTCTTTCTCTCGGTTGGTCGAGTCGGATAGTTCAAAGGGATCTCGGACTTCCATTGAGGAATGGCTGACATCTCCGAAGAAAAAAAGGAAACGATGGAAAGTGTTAGGAATGGCTAATTCACCGCTTAAACGTGCTTGATTTACGTAGGCTAGCATAAGTCATGTAGACGTTTTGACAAAAACTATTATGGTATGATTTTTCGGTTAGGTTGGCAACGACATAAAACCAAAATAGAAGAAAAAAATCTGATAGGAAATGTTTCGTCTTGTCATTCTTTGGTCACGAATCTCTGAAACTAAGAAGTGATGAGGTCAGTAATATTATACGTTGGTATCTATTTTTGATACAAGTATCATTTGAGTACCATGAAGCCAGGCCTTGGATCGTGACATGCTGTATGGTGTTGTTGTATTTGTAATTTGATTAATCCTTTAAATCTGTAAACCTTGGCAATGTTTGTTTATAAAAATAATACTGCTGCATGCAATTAAAAGGTGAGCTTCAATTAATTCGCGCGGAGAGTTGATCTAAAACTCGATTTTTCTTCACTCTTTTTTCAACGCTTTTTTTTATTCAGCCTATGAACATTTCCATGCTGGTTATTTTTAATCATGAACATAAGAAAAAGTAAGGCGAGTAATGGGATGGAAAATTTTCAGTATAATACTATTTGGTATAGCAACGAAAATATGATAATGATGATATTAATATCGATATTGATAATGATGAGGATGAGGATGCTGATGATGATGATGATGATGATGAAGATGAAGATGATGATGAAGATAATGAAGATGATAATGATGACTGAGACGACGATACAATAAATGTTCAGACTGCGACGACACATTGAAAACAATCATCATGAACCCAAAAAGCAAATGTTTCAAAATAGGCATGATTTTATATAATATGATTATTTTCTATTTGTTTGTTTTTTTCTTTCCAGCTTGCATCCACCAAAATCCGCATCGAAATGCATGCGTTGCCGTTTGTTCCGCAATTTTCTCTGATGGCTGTGACCGAAAGTGGCGTCATAGCCTACACTACCTTTAAAACGGAGTCACTCGTCCGGGGAAGTATGTGATCCTTTAGATTAAATAACAAAATAAAGACGAGATTTGAACGGATATAAGGTTTTGCCAAACACATATCTCTAAGAAATCTTAAACAGTGTTATTTATGAGTATGATGAGACTGCACATCATGTTTTAGCCCTGTTTTTAATAAGATAATATATCTTATAAAATGACGAGGGTTGGTAATGAAAATAAAATACCCGTTCCAATCAACACCGAAGGCTAATAGGTTGACATAACACCGTGCCATCTACATGTATGAAATTTAAGCTTACATAAAATATTAGTTGTGCTTTTGATGCTCGTGAAAGATAATCACCCCTGAATTCAGAATTTCATCACATTCAATAAAAGGAGAGCACTTCTAAAGACTTCAGAGGTATCAATGAAGACCAGAGATAAACGGGGTTTGAACTATTCCAGGAGCTGGCTGGATGCAAGGAAAGAGATGCTTTTGTGTTGGTCGAAGAAGCGCAGTAATTAGGTTCCTGCGATTCAAAGCTAGCTAGTTATTTGTTCGCCAAGCGACCTTTCAGTCGCATGACCTTTGGTATTTGGCTCTCCCGTACTTTGAAGTTCGTCATACTGTTTTGACTCTGTGTTGCATTTTCCAGTGAAAAACAAATGTAAAGATGAGGACACCTCACTACATAAGTAAGAAGCCTTTTAATTCCAACGTTCTTATGATTACCAGATTTACGTGAATAAAATGGAGGTTGAAAAGAAGGCGGGGGAGAGTGGAGTGTTAATATCAGTCTTATCTGCACAAAACAATATGAGACAGATTGCACAATAGCTTATTTGTTACAATTCTGTATCAACTACTTGATTGCTCTTTGGTTAGTTTTTTAACAAAAGTATTATTATTTGCACATTATTTAAGTTCGAAAGCCCTGCTGAATTCATATTTTTTTCAGACTACTAAATGCATCATAACATAGAAATTCTTAAAAGGAACACATGCCTACCTGCAATCGGTTAAAGAACAAGCAAAATTCAATTACATGGAGATGAAAATGAGATTTTTGCATTTGATATGTGCAATGTACATTCTTCTTGGGTTCAACCCTCAAAACTTAGGTAGATAAGATTGGGGTCTCACCTTTTTAGCCTTCTAGACGATGGCTTGTTTGATATGCAGAAAATGCCTTAGATTACTGTAGTGTGCTCAAGCTTTATAATACAAACAACTATAAAAATAATCAATTTGTTTTGCGGTCGCGGTATTTCTAAATAAGTATTATTAATCCTAAGTCCGAGATAAATGAGGAGACCCTAACAACTGTTATTTCAGTAGCGGGATTTTATTTCAAAAATTTTTTTCCCTCGATCCATAATGCTCTTCAATAACCTTATTGTGAAAAGATCACATCCTGCAATCAACCAACGCTTGAATTATCGGCAATTCAAAATCCCCGAGACCTAGCAACCTAAATTACGCCTTCTTTCACCACCAGGTTTCGACGACCCATCAGGGCCTGAGTTTCGCAAATTGAGACAATCTCCAGAGCCATCTTGGTATCTCGACCTCTATGATTCGCATTCCGCCTTCTCGGACGAGGAACCTGCCAGCTCTGGTAGCATCAACGCTTCCCTGACCCTGTTTACCGTGTCAAGCTCGGAGCCAGACGGGCTGGGCGAGGTGCTCCACACAGGCAGACAGCACGCAGTCCTCAAGTTTAAGGGACCTTCCTGGCTGGCATCTGGCGTCCAGCAGTTCTACTCGGTCAGGTGGTTGTTTCTGGATTGTCAAGGCGTCTATGATGGTGTCCCACAATGCAATCTGCCCAGGGATGATCACGGGGCCACTGTGAATGCCCTGGTGGACGAGGAGGTGAGGCTGTTCTTCAGGTTCCTTTCATGCTCAGGGGTTTTCCTCTCTAGCTAGAATGATTTCCAAACGCGGCTTTGGAAGTTCTTTCGTATATTTCTTTTTGTCTCTCTGTCATTTTCTCTTTCTCTTTATCATCTCTTTACTTTCTCAATCTCTTCTTGAACGATTCTCTCTATGAACCGATCAATCTATCTTCACCTGATAGTTAATTTTTCTATTCTATCCACCCATATATCTATCTATCTATCTATGATCATTTATCTTTTTCTTTTAATTTGAATTGCTCTTTTTTCTTCTCTATATACCTGTTTCGGCACTTGGCTCTACATTATCTATATACTCGGCGTAAGGGTAATCTCTCAACGATTGCATTTTTAACTGTCGCTGTTAATGTTTACTTTCTTCTACTTTCTCATCATTTTTTTCGATTGCTATCTTTATAGTAATGCTTAAACTCAATCGTTATCACCGTACACCTAATGATCTCACAGGTAACCATAAAATAATCTTTAAACACACAGCCTCGCTTTTATGTACATCAGTTTCTTTTTACTGAATTCACATAAAGTCTTTGAGATCCATCTTTTGAAACCAACCGAAAAAAAATAAATAATCAACACAGCATCGATCGCTTTGACAAGCGCACTATTTTTTATTTCTTTTTCTGCAATTTCATATGCAAAGTAAATAGTAAACATATTTTCCTCAAGTTCCAAATTCGAAGTTACATAATCATCTTCTTCAATATTTTAATAATTTGATGTCAGAAGTTGTCCCTTAGAAGTGTACTTGTTAAAATCTTTCAGAGCCTAATTTTCTTTCTCCTTCACCTCCCGATTAGAAAATAATTGTCCTCTAGCCTACGCAGGATCTTCAGGTAGGAAAATATCATGTATGCTCGGCAGTTTTTATCGATAAGTCTCTTATAATAATAGCAGTGGTATTGACATTTTCCACTTGCCACGTTGGCATGCGGAGGTGTGAACTTTACCAGCATATCATCTGTTACTCCGGACTTCAGTCTTGTAGCTTTACGAGAGCTGCGAGACTCGTAAACCCTCTGTTGCTAACGCTCTATTTATTCATCGCGCTCACTTTCCTTCTGATTAAAACAGTTCATCATTTTTCTTCAGAAGATGTCTCTTGCTCTGACTGCCCTTAGCTTTATGGTGTTGCATAAAAAGAAAAGCCTTTCTAAACACTAATTTTTGGATTTTAGTTCATAGAAATAAAATATATTTATAAAGTATAGCATTCAAATGGCAGTTAGCTTTTACAAAGAATTTCATTTATTCAGCTCAATTAAAATTTCTTTAGTATGCTCATCGATGTTTTAAACTCAGCTTTTAAGGTAATTAAAAAATTTCTTCAATCAAAAGTTTAAAAAACTCACATTTGACATCTATGCATTCACCATCAAATCATGACCTTACACATAAAAACAAAATTATACTCTGGTCTTCTGCCATTAATGAAAATTTAGCTCTATTATTTCAGTTATTTCTTTGTTTTGTCTGTAGGAGATCTTTTTAAAGTTTAGTAATCCTGCTATGAGAACAGTGGTTTTCTTTCGCTTTCATAAACTATTTAAGAATAATTTTGTCAGAAACTAGCAAATAATGGGGATCCCTAGTTGCCAGGTTCTTGTATACAATGATAGCTGTATAAAACCTCTTGCAAGTTCTATGCCTGGAGGAAAATAAAGCGAACTAGCATTTTTAATAATACCAAGCAGTCGTTAATTGCCATATGTTTTATTTTGTTTTCATCTTCCAACTTTGTTTCTGTCAGGCCACCTACACAATCAAGGACCTGAACTTTAACAGTATCTACCAATTGGTTGTCTATCTGAAAGAGGATATTCGGGTGTACGCAAAGGTTGTATTCAAGACTAGCAGATGCGAGAAGCCTGACGCCCTGAAACTATTTTACTGCCTGGACGATATACCAAAGGAGAATAGGTCAAAGGTCCCAATCAAACTGGCTCATCAGGCGGGCTATGGTTAGTTAGATCTCTGATTATATAAGTGAAATGATAAGAACACAATAACAGGATTTACTGATAGCACATCATGTTCAACTCTTTGAAATGTCTGATGTGTGTGTATTTGTTGATCTATTCATCTATCGTTCTTTCACATCTACTTATCTAGCTATCAAAATAGACATACATTTAGGATATACAGATGAAATGTGTAAAAAAAAAAATATAAAAGATAAACCTATATTCTATGCCTTTATTTTAACTTCCTCTCTTTACTACTTGAAAACTGTTTTGACATTTCTATGTTCACTTTCATCATCTCCTGCAAGACTTATATATATTAGAAAAGAAGAGTAATTACAATACTGTATTTTTTTTCCCCAGAACCTGAAATTCTTCGTCTAAGTGTGAACATCTCGTCGATGTCACTTCGGCCTGGTACTGACGTTGTCCTTGTCAATGTCACGTGGGCTCCTGTGCTCAACCAATCAGCGGCCTCTTACAACGTCACCACCTACACGGAGGAAGAAGGAACTCATGTTGCTTTGCTGACCACACCTCACCCGTACATAGTCCTTACACTGCGACAAAATACACATTACCGTGTTCAGGTTGGTGCCAATATGTTTAATATGAAGGCAAGATGATGCTGTTACTTGCCTCTACAAACTTTAATTACTAGCTCCAAACAATTTACCGTTAGCCATATCTAAACAATAAGACTGTCCCATGTTCTTGAAAAAATCATTAACATTTTGGGTTAACCTTGCTCCTATTTGCGTCATTTGATGAGGGTTGAGTCGCTACAAGATAGAATTTTCAATTTAGCGGATCAGAGGTGATAACGTCTGGTCCTTATTAATCTCAATAGCCGTGACTACACGGGTATTCATCTTTTTTGATGCATATCCGAATCTCTCTATTTCGCTGTTTTCCTTTTTTATCTCTCCCTCTGACTGACTGTCTATCTGCAACTCTCTCTCTCTCTCTCTCTCTCTCTCTCTCTCTCTCTCTCTCTCTCTCTCTCTCTCTCTCTCTCTCTCTCTCTCTCTCTCTCTCTCTCTCTCATTAGTATAAATTTTTGAAAATTATACAAACCTTCATTATTCTGCTTCATGTTGATTAATCTCATTGATTTTTTTCCAACTTCTCCCTTCTATCCAGACAGATATACCGTCCATTCCCCTATTGTTTCAAACCTACTATTGTATCCTATGGTTAAGGCGGAAATTAGTTTGGATCCTGTTGATTGTTTAACTCCCCGTATCCTATCTCTACTCCTCTAAGCCACCATCGATATCTGAAAATGTTATTAAAACCAGCACTAATTATTTTGATATTTCTATGTGGCTTCAACAGCTACAGAGCAATTTAATTTGATAAACATTTTCTTCTTGTCTTGACGGCTATTCTTTTATGTTGCGTTGATTCATAAAAAAAAATACCATTTAGAGATGCAGACTTGCAGACATCGTTAAGCAGTTTTACCTTGAAATTACATTTCATATATTTAATTTTTGTGATCAATTTCTTATTTTCTTTATGCAAACTTGGAATATTTCATTTCCCTAAGGTTAACCGAGCAAATAACTTTCTTTATGTAATGTAGTGGACGTAATAAGATCAAGTTTCGCAGATTAATATTGTCATTCAAGGAGCAAAAATATCGATTCAGTCTGTAAGAATGAGTGTCAACCATACATCTAAAAATGAGAGGTGTTTTCCATAACTCATAGTTGCTTGTTCAGAACTTTGAAAATCAAGGAAACCATTCTTTAGAAGTTTCATAAAATGATTCTGAATATTTTTTAAGCTATGTAAAAACATTCTGGTGTCTTCAGAAGGATGTGACTATCTCCGCATTAAATTGAAGTAATTAAACATCTAATGATAGCAATTTGACGATTACAAAAAATATTTACTTCCTTAATAATTTGTTGAATATAAAGCTCTGTGTAGAAGCGAGTGAACCCTGTTTGTAGCCATCTGTTATTCTTTTTTTAAGCAATATTTTCAAAACGAAGACCCATTCCTTTGTAGCTATGGCTTTAATTGTAATACTTAAAGGAACATTCTGGCTAAGATTAAACCATTATGCCTAAATATTGACATCTTCTATGAATATTCTTGAATTCGGAAAAGATCTAAATATTTAAGGATAAAATGCACTCTTTTAACAACAAATCAGTAACTTTGGCAAGACATATAATGAGTCAGGCAGTTAAAAACAAGAGATACTTCAATTCTAAACAAGAAACCTCTCGTTATCATAGCTTGGACTCTCTTTCAGGTGGTTGTTGATCACAAAGAGAAAGAAACCTTACGCTAAAAGACACAGCTTCCCACTTCCTCTGACGTCACGTGTTATTTTTGTTGCCGTAAACCGCCTCCGAGAGTAGAAAGGAAGAAAATTTGAAAAAAAAAATAAAAAAGTGAATTTACAGAAACTAAAAAGAAAATGACATACAAAGTTGAGAAACCGTTAGAGGCATGGAGGGAACAAAATGGACAGAGAAAGGAAACAGAGACAGAGACAGAGAGAAAGAAAGAGAGAGACAGCGAGAGAGAGAGAGAGAGAGAGAGAGAGAGAGAGAGAGAGAGAGAGAGAGAGAGAGGGAGTTATCTAAGGGAGAGATAGTGTTCAAGTGGAATTAAGAGAGTTATTCTCTTACTGCAAGGTTTGAGGCAGTTAACGTTGCATCTTAACGTACTATTTTAAAAAATTATTTACGTCCTCATTTTACAAAGTAATACTGCTTTATCATGTTCAGAGTATCGATCTCTTTGGTTTGACTAAGTCGGATCGATACTTCCAAATGTGAAAACTATGATTTATTTTTCGATTTTTTTTTAGGTAGCGGCAGATGTAGCGCCATCCAACGAAGTGCCACTAGATACAGTCCACATCTTCGATGTCCTAGAGTTTAACACATCTGAAGTCAATCTGGAGATGTATCGAACGCCTCAACCCTTTCGATCCAAGACCAGTAAGTCATTTGAAAGAAGAAAAACTTTAACGTTTTGTTTAAACTTCAAGCATGTACAGGTACAATCTATGAGAAAAAAAAATTCTAATCACATCAATAATTTTCAATCCTCTGAAATATTTTTGTATCAGTTATATTTAAACTTCTTTATGAAGACTTCAGTGTAATACCCCTTCTGTAAACGGCAAAAATCTGCGCTTATACAAATCTTTTTCTGAGTAGGTAAAAAGATAGGTACACAGTTGTATGAAAATCTCTGATGCATTGTTATCAACAGGTCAAGAGATCGAGAGGGTGAACGGGATCATAATCGGTGTCATTTGCTTCGTGGTGGTTGTGCTGCTGGTTCTCTTAACAATTTTCTTATATAAGAAGAGGAATAGCTTCAAAGGCATCATTGACACGAAAGCTACGGTTGCCAAAAGTAACAGCTACAAGTCCAACGTTGGAGGTAAGTGATTTCAAACACTGCGTACAGAATGTAGTGTGCCGGGAAGAGTTCAGCCAGATAGATTTAGCCAATAGTTATTAGTCTGACTGAAGGCTAGTTTTGATGAAATCAAATCAATGGAATATTCGATTGATTAAATGGATGAATCATACATAGGTATATTGATTGATTGATTAGTTTATAAGTAAAAGTTCTTCTGTACTGATTAGCAGTTAAAGATGGAAAGATGGAGAGGGGAAAGGAAGCGAGAGGAAAGGGCAACAGATAGACAGAAGGGCCGAAAGAGAGAGAGAGAGAGAGAGAGAGAGAGAGAGAGAGAGAGAGAGAGAGAGAGAGAGAGAGAGAGAGAGAGAGAGAGAGATGAAATGAAGGAACGGGTTTAATTTAGCCGTCTTACCTTGCTTTTTGTTTTAAAAGTTCATTTTTTTCTAACGCAGAGCTTTTTACAAATGTTCACTTCTAGGCAAGTCCGACTACTCCAACCAGCTCGTTGTCTTCTCTGACGAGTGGGAAATCGATCCAGCGCTTCTCAAATTTAGCACTCAGTTGGGACAAGGGGCTTTTGGCAAAGTGGTCACTGGATATTACCAAGACCAGAGGGTAGCCATTAAACTTGTCAGAGGTGAGCCTTTTTTCTTCTTAAATAAGAAGTTTCCATTTTAAGCGGAAAAAAGAGCGGAGGGTTAAGTCAAACTGCAACCATTAGTTTTATTCGAGATTAGCGGTTGCTGTTTTTTTTACATAACTTATCTAAAGGCATCAAATTCTTAATTTTTTTTTTTAATAATTAAGAGTCGGAATTATGAAAAAGATATATCTTCGGGTCTTTTTGCGCTTTTTTTTCAATTCTTGATATACATAGAAAAAATCTCACGATGAAATCTCGCAGGTAATATAATCTTGTATGATATAAGAAGATGATCAAAGTCCGGAACTAAAAAAGCAATTGTGACCGTTGAAGAATGCTACTCATGATTGTAAAATATGAAATAGAAGACGAAATGTATTCATCAATTGATCGAAAGTCCAGTAAAGCGTTTAGAAATATAACTTTCAGCAAGTCTGCAACTCTTGTTCAGCCGTGGCTTAAAGACAAGTTAGTAAATATAAATAATTGTACTTTTCTTTTGAATATATATATATATATATATATATATATATATATATATATATATATATATATATATATATATATATATATATATATATATATAAAATAAGGAAAGTAAAGAGTTTCAGGCAGTCATATCAAAATGAACAAAAATAACTTCTAATCGAATGAGAAAGTTTCGAAAACATATATTAAATGATTTTGAGTAAACCTGCAACACTACTAGAAAGCAAGTTATCGATGTTCTCTTCCCTCTTGAAACATGACGCACAGCACTACGTGCGGTGCCACACTTAAGCGATCCCTCACGGCGCATACCACTACCTGTTTCCTTATCACAACGATTTCTAAACATATACAACCAGCTACAATTGAAACTACAATTATATTGTTTGAGTACTGCTTATCAATTGGAAGGAGCTCTCTTTTCAGATTCATTTTATTTCTTAACCATAGTTTTAAGGACAAGCGATCGTTGAATTCCTCATGAAAAGGACTAGAATCTCGTTTTATCGCGATAATGATATATGTCATAAAAGTTTGCATTCAGTTTTCTTCGCCGCCATGTAAACAACCTATTCCCTAGATAGTGCGGTATGTTTCATCAACCGGAAGAACTCTTTTTTTCAAAGTGAGCAGAGATTGCCTCGTGTGAGCAAGATCGTGGTATTGCGGATCAAAATAGCTACACAACTAGACGGTTTCTCAATAGCTTTACAAACATAGTTTGCTTTGCAATTGTTAGTCTTTTAGCGGAATCAAAAAGTCCTAAGGCGTAGGCTCGCGAAACTTAACAGCTTCTTTTTTATTTAAAACAAAAATCATTACCGTATTGCCATGTACAACATGAAAATGCTTCCTTATGGACGCGAATATGGTGGGCTAGACTCCCGCTGAACAAATTATACTGATTTCCAAAAGAGACTCATAGTTCCCTATCAACAATGAAGAACAAATGTAATATTATTGCATTATAAATAGGAAATGTTTGTTCATGAAAGTTATATGCCTTTTCTTCTTAAAAGTTTTACGAATATTATTCTATGTGTGACCTTTTGACGTAAAACAATAAAAGTGATAACGTTTCATGATACATTTATTTTTTGTTATTGTCTTTTTCTTCTGTTTTTGTTTTTGTTTTTACACGCAAAAGGAACCTCTTGCCGTAACAAAATGCTTGCAAGAGGTCACTCATTGCAAGTTTTAGTTCCTTATGGTTTCGGTCAACCTGAGTTTCCCGTGCTTTAGTCAATGATTCTAAGTATCTTAAGACGCTTGTTATCAAGACACAATCTGCTCACGCTGCTGTGCACATCTGCCTCGGACAGTTGTCCGATATAAAGCTGATAGGCGGCAGCTTACACGCACGCTACGGTCTCAGGTTAATAACTTTACCTCAGCAGTATTCGTGATTCTCCGAGTAAGGGTCCTGGGGAAGTTGAGCGCATGTAGAAATCTTAGAGGTAAAAGCAGTGATAGATAAGTGAGATGGTCCATAGCGGCGTGTTTTTAAGTTCTGTTCCTCCTTTGGTCTTTCTGTAAGGTTTTCTCACGGCTTAAACAGCTGTGATCTCTGATCTTCACTTCTAAGAAACAGACATAGTTGCAGTTGATGAAGTATTCCTTACTTTGAAAATATACTTGGGAAAAACAGTTTCTCCAATTCTTTTGTTGCAACTTTTTCAGTTAAGATATACAAAAAGCCGATTTTATTCAGCTGAACAATTTGCAACTTTTTGGTTTGCAATCTGATGTTGATCACAATCAAGTTTCATTCTTCAAGTCTTAGAGAGCCGGGCCTTGATTCTGTGCATTTTCATCCCTCTGGTCTCTAAATATAGTTAACTATCAGTGAAGATGTTCTTCCTAACTGTCAACTCTAAATTCATTTTTTTTAATCCAGAGGGTGCGCCGGTGTCCTACAAAGAGGACCTCGTAGCGGAAATTAACCTGATGAAGCGCATTGGGAATCATCCAAATATTGTGGGGCTCATCGGAGCTTGCACGCTGAACGAGCCAATAGCGCTAGTAATGGAATATGTGCCTTATGGCAACCTCCACAACTTTCTCAAGTAAGTTACTAGTTGGTTTGTTGATTGGTGGGTTAGTTGGACTTCCAAATGTGTCACATTGTCTAATCATTATATCTCTTGTATTTGATTCTTGTTGGTAGATTTTTTATGACATTGAAGGGCAGAAAAGAGAGAGAAAGAGAGAGAAAGAGAGAGAGAGAGAGAGAGAGAGAGAGAGAGAGAGAGAGAGAGAGAGAAAAGACAGACAGAGACAGAGACAGAGGAAGGAGAAGGATCCAATGCAGAGACCAGAGATAGCCCGTTACAGTGTTCACGATGATCAAGAAAACATCAATTGTGCTTTTTTTTTTCTTTAAATCTTGAAATCAGAATATTTTTTTTTACATTTCTTGTTTTGCAAATTTGAGCGTTGTTATTTTTTCAGACTTTTGACAAAAATCATATTAGATCGTTAACAGTGCTAGTGATCTTTCAATTTTTTGGCATATGTCTACATAATTCTTAAACATCTAACATGCAGTCCTTGCGTACTAACTTAAGTTTTACATATAAATATCTTTTGTGGATAATTTTTTTTGTTACATCACAATCGATCGGTTGTTATAAATCATGTCATCACATTACATAAAGATGTATCAGTAGAGTATCTTGACTACCACCGTTCTCTGTTTAGTATAAAGCGTATCACTCGACAATCTAATGCAATTACTTTAAAGATACGAGAAATGTTTCAGAATAGATAAATGTGATACTTCTAAGTCTCTCTCAGGGTCATGTAAGGGGACTTACATAAAGCATACGTTTTAAGTATAAAGTATGTATACTTGGAACATCATTTCTATCTTTAGTCCGCAGTTGATATTTTTTTTCTCCTGTTTTTCTTTTATTTCAAAATCATATTTGTAAAACAAAACCAACCGATCCAATTTACATCGAAACCGAACAATCATTACAAACGTTGACTGCAGTGATTTCGCTATTTATAAAGGATAATAGTAGTTGTACGTTCAATTTTCTTTTACGTTCTCGTATTATCTGTCTAATACGTCAGATCCAGACAGTTTTTGTCGCCAGCCAATTGGATTTGTTTCCCCATGAGTTGTAAATCAAGCTGATCAGCTTGCTCAAATCCCAGCGACCAAACATGAAAATTCTCCATAAATCTCGTGTTTACAGGAAGTGTAGGATGGAGGGTGACCTTCGGAAGCGCTCAGACGGCCCAAGTGAGATAACATACACGGTTATTCAAGACAGCGGAAGTCTGGAGTGCGGTGTGGTTACACCCGCTGATATGCTTTCTTTCGCCCGCCAAGTGGCTATGGCCATGGTAAGTACTGATGATGGACTATTTTAGCCCTGCTAAAGAACTAAATAAATACACGCATCCTTTTTTTTTTACCCTTCATTTGGCGTTTTGAAAAAAAAAATTTTTTTCTCAATTTCTTTGTTTCATTTCTAATTTTTTAAGAACAAATTTCTGCATCATTTTCCTGGGTTGAAGAAAACTTACCAAAATATAATTATCAGCCTTATTATTATTTTTAGATTATGAATAACTCTTCCTCATAGTTAAAAAAGAATGTTCGACTTTTCACACTTTTTCAATTTTCTCTCTTGCATGAATTCTTCAAATGCCGGTATTTAGGTTCTGCATCTAGTAGTTGAAAATTGGTTCCTTTATTTTATATTGCTTGAAAGCCAAAGATATCTCCAAAGCCTTTAATTTTTATAGGGATGGGTGTAATCTGCGGAATAGAAACGTCTCTTTCGATCACTGTGATGTCGTCTTGTATATATTTTGGCCACCTATCCTGGTTGATCTGAACACATTAATCCTGATGTTCTTTAGGAATATATGACTGAAAAGAAGTATGTCCATCGTGATCTGGCTGCTCGCAACGTTCTCATTGACCATGGCAAAGTGGTCAAGGTTTGTGACTTTGGCCTGTCGAGAGACGTGTTTCACGATAACCACTATAAGAAACTGACCAATGGGAAACTGCCACTCAAGTGGATGGCCATCGAGTCCCTGCGAGATCGCATCTTCACCACGCAGTCTGATGTGTGGAGCTTTGGCATCGTGCTTTGGGAGATTGTCACCATGGGTACGCAGCTCTGCTCATTAGTGATAACTTTAGCGACCTCCAATTTTTATTGTAGGATAGTTGTAACTCATTACAAAAAGTACCTTAGAGATTTTACTCTTTTTTTTTCATAATAAATGGGATAATGTAAATAACTGCGTTTTTTTTTTTAACTTACCGTTTTTATTCTACTTACAATGGTTCATAGGGGTTTATAAATTGATTGGATGCTTTTATACAAAAAGCGATGATGTGCGGTTTAAAATATGGAGGAGTGAGGAAAGAAAATGGAACCCTTCAAATTTCCAATGATGTATTTGATGGGGAACATAATTAATGAATCCAATGAATGAATTAATTCAGTCACTTATCCTTCTCTTTCCAGGCGCCTCACCATACCCCAATGTGGCCCTTGCTGATCTGTACTATGTCTTGTCTAGTGGATACAGGATGGACAAACCTAGCAACTGTTCTCAGCAACTGTAAGTTGAATACTTGATTCCAAGCTACTGGTGTTTCTTTGAATGAATTCTTTATTTTTCAAAAAGTTGAAAAATTCGACAACAACACAAACATATGTATAAGAAACAATAAATTGCATTTTAAATATGACAATAGTACATCCTTAGCAATAATATGTGCATATATGTATGACCAGTACATCCTTAGCAACAGCATGTAAAAAAAATAGTTCTTGGTTCTCTGTTTGTTTCAATATTCATACATTTGTTGATCTCTTTGCTTATGTTAGGTACGACATTATGAGATCTTGCTGGGTAGAGGAGCCACAGGATCGCCCAGATTTTACGCAGCTTCGCCTTATGTTGGAAGATCTGCTCACAGAGGACCGCGACTACCTGGTACTTGAAGATATCGATGTGCCCATTTCTCACAGTGACAACAGCAGTTCTCCCTCCCCACCCTCGCCTTCGTCTGTGCCGCCACCTGCCTCCGTCCCACAAAATTTGAGCCCGTCTCAGCAGTCCCCGATTCTGCCATCTCCGCCCCCGTCTCTTTCGCCTCTGTCCCAGCTGTCGCAACAGAGCTATGCGACCTCTCCCAAGCCGCCTTGTTACCCTATAAAGCTTCTGCCGCCGCCTCCCAAAGCCCAAGTTAAACAAACCCAGCAAGTCCCGCCATTGTCGCCTCCACAGACACAGCAGCAGCAGCAGCAGCGGCGGCAGCATTTCTTCGGTCCTGACGACAGCCTCTCCAGCACGTCCTCAATCATCGCTGTTGTAGACCACCGGCGCCGGTCTGCCAACGGTGGCTCCCCACTCACGCCGATGTCCCCCAGCACAGGAGCTGTATTGACGACCTTCTCTCCCACAAAGCGTCCATCTTCGACATCAAGCTCTGCCGCGTCTGCCGCCGCCTCTACGTCTTTTTCCTTCCCAGCATATGGCACACCTCCCGACACTTATCCAGTGGCTTCAAATATCAGCAACTACAACAACAGCAGTGTTATCACCGCCCCACCTAGCGGCAGTTATGACAACTACAATAATGGAAGGAAAAGCTTGGAAGTTGGCTCTATCGTTAAAGATGTCAGTGGCAGTCGCGGGGCATCAGCGATTTCCGCTTCGCCTCCTTCTCTATTTCAATCTTTTCACAGCCACAAACCAACCCGCTCTCTATCCTCATCTTCGTCAACGTCCTCGACGTCGTCTTTAACGCCGCTGTCGACCTCCAGCCCCGTTAGACATGACTCGCCAATCAAGCCAGGAACAATTGGTCCCAACACGACGAAATACGTGAAGAAAGCCGCTCCGAGGAGAGATCACATGAGGATCAACGTATGCACGCACCAAAACTCCACAGACCGGCTCTTCAGACCAAGCGAAAGTGACTCAAGTCCGTCGTCTTGCTAACTTTTACAGAGGGCGACATATATTCAGCTCCCTCTTCCCCTCAAATAGATTCTGTTGTATCTTGCAAGAAGGGCACCTTCGAGTTCAGCTATTATCGATGAATTGTTTATTCTGTCGAAACCATAAGCGAATTCTTTGACACAATAGTCGCCACTGTTTTCGAGGTTTTTTTTTCATTTAAAAAAACAATCCCTAAAGCGACAACAGCGCAATTTTTTTTATTGTTATGGGATTTTGTTTTCTCTGCGGGGCTCAAAATAGAAATAAACCAAGGACAACAGGAAAGGTTGTGAAATATTTTAATAACTTTCATGTAATTTCACAAGAGACATGCTCCATGTGACGTTGTTTAGGTTGTGACACGGTGATTAGATTTGATAGTTTTTAACGATTTGAGAGAATTTTAGTTAAGCTCTTGGCTTGAGACTTGACCTCTGCTGACCTCACTACTACGGCTATGAAACTGGCCTTCACAACCATTCTGTATCAAGGGAAAAGAGTATGGTGGTCGATGCTACCATTCTGCTATGAAATTTCCCAAATGGATCCATTGATGCAAATCTTTTGGTTCTAAGAAATGGCATTGGTTAGATTTTCCGCGCGGAAAGTCTTTCAGTTGATAATGTAAATATCTGTGTATAGACTGGATTAAGCTTAAGGAGTTCACAGTAATAAGAGTAATATTATATCTCCACTTGGTTTCTTTCATCATACTGCTTATTCATTCTTTGTATATCTTCCTAACACTAATTTTACATGTATTCGATTATGTTAGCTTATATCTTACAGTAGGCCTTTCAATGATTTGAAGAATAAAGAACAGATATATATGTGTATATATATATATATATATATATATATATATATATAATTATATTTATATATATGAGTTTCTTACAGAATCTACAAACATTATAGACAATTATGAATGAGATACGCATGATATTTCATGCACACTCATCTGGTACTGATTTTTTTTTTTTTTTTTGTTTATTTTGGGTTTTTTTGGGAAGGGGGGATTGTAACTTGCTAGATATTATTACATGAAAGTTTTTTATTATGTCCTGAGCTGGATACTGAATCTGACAAAAATATGCATACCTTAGTGCGTCAGTTTGGATTTAGTTTTAAAAACAATTTTTGTCTTAGTTGCATACCACTTAACGGCCTTCTCTTCGCTATTTATTAATTCGTGTATCAAAAAATTCCTTATTTCTCTCTCCCTCCCTTCACCTCTCTCTCTACCTACCTTTCTCTCTCTTTTTCTGTCTCTTTGTCTGTCTTTCTGTCTGTCTGTCTCTTTCTCTCTCTCTCTCTCTCTCTCTCTCTCTCTCTCTCTCTCTCTCTCTCTCTCTCTCTTTTCTCTCTCTCTCTCTCTCTTTCTCTCTCTCTCTCTTTCTCTCTCTGTCCAGCTCACTATCTCGTCGTTTCTCTATATACTTCCTTTTCGAATTCGATCTTTCATTTAACCTTTTTGTTTCTTTCTTACATACACACTCTACACCTGTACACTTTACCGTCCATCCTTTTCTTACCTCATTTACTTTTCCAAGCTTTCACAAATACGTGGCTAAAAATTGATCTAAGAATGGGGGAATCTGAAGAAAATTTCTATGTCACGTTATGAAGCCACTTGGGTTTGTCGGCTGTTAAACAATGCTATAATAAATTTGAATTTAGGTAATGTACATTATTGATGAATCAACATATTAAAGTTCTGGCTGCAGTTACTGCTGAGTATCACGAATTGGGGGAATTTGTGATTTCAGTCTGTTCATGTCTCTACAACTTTAAGCATGTTAAAAATATTCCATACGGCATACTAGTCCCTGTTAAGACTATTTTTGTTCTGAAATTCAAAGTCCTAATCAATCTATTACAGCATACTTCGTCGTTTTGTGCGTTACAGATTTATTGTTCTTAAAAGCTTTCTTAGGTCAATTTACTGAGATTAACTTCCAATGTTACATTTTTCTCTGTCTGGGCAAAATAATGAAACCATTTTTTGCCTGAAACTTTTTTTTTTTCAAATGCATGCCATTCTTACAACACTTCCAAATCTGAGACCTCAAATTGATGTTGGTTACTGGGACACTTTAAGCTTCCAATTGTTCTATTCTTTAGCTTTTCAAGCAAAAAAGTGAAAGCATAGTATTTTTCATTCTGAAATTATGAGAATAATGAAGGGTTTTTTCTCAAATAAATGATGTTCTCAAAAATTGAAAAATACAATAAAAACAAGTCAATATTTAGGTACAGTGACTACCATTATTGTGATTGCAATTTTTACAATATCAGTTCTTGGTTTGTTTGTTACAGAAGGAGCAAACTGCCAGTAACACTGCCATTATAATATTGTGCGTTGTATGTAATAAATATGATTATATCTGAAGATCTTTTGGCAATTCGAAGATTTAAGCTCAAGACTGACAGCGAGCGTGATACAAAATTAAGAAAAGCTAAAATAATCGTAAAATCAGAAAAAAGTATGTATTAAGTACGTCCTTTATCAAAATTTAACCTCCTCTAAATGTTCACGATTTGATAAATCAATCTATCTGGAAATGGCATTTAAAAATTTAGATAAAGATTTTCGAGAAAATCTTCTAAAATCGTGTCAGAGGTGATGTAATGTTCTACTTTGTTTCTTTGTCAAAGATTACAGTCGTACTACTTTTTTTTTAAATTCCAGGCGATGCGTGAGTTGAAATTATACTGATTTCTTAAGTATTGGTGAAAATATAAGTTGTGTTAAAAATTAAATCTGACGAATCATTTTATCTAAGCTCTCTCTGCCTCAAAGTTATGTAGACAAATTGTTCTAAATCTCACAG
This sequence comes from Elysia crispata, assembly GCA_033675545.1. Taxonomy (NCBI): domain Eukaryota; kingdom Metazoa; phylum Mollusca; class Gastropoda; family Plakobranchidae; genus Elysia; species Elysia crispata. Next base: position 582,830 of record JAWDGP010003607.1, read on the forward strand.
AATTTGTACTGTTGTCGTCATATCTCTATTACCCATAACATTACTTTCAATTCATCAGCTACAGTCTTTTTCTTCGTTTTTTATTAAGGTCTATATCTTGTGGAGTTAAATCGTTAAATAATCATTATTCTTTCAAATACCAACGTTTGTCATTCAGAAAGACAAGTCTCTTGCTTTTTCAAGTTTTCTATTTCCATACATTTCAAGATAATTCTGATTTGCTGCTGCACTGGTCTCAGTATGTACAAAAAAAACCCATTGAACTTTAAATTTTGCAGTCAATATGTTTATATTGTCCGAATACCATAGGATATTTAACAAAATGGCCTAGGTAATTATGTTTCTCCAATTCGATCTAAATCTAACTTTATAGAATCCATGTTCGATTTGGGTTTTAACTTTATTTTAGGTTCTTTGTTCTTATTTATTTGAGTGATTAGATCTTTAATCATGTCTCAACTTTATATAAACTATCTTTGTATTTATTTCACAGCGTCACATTGTCACAATGTAAATTTAGAATCTGGTGTAATCACTGAATAGAAGGGAGGTTCCAAAAACACAATCACGCCATTGATTTCTTCTCAATATTTTATGAAAGTTCATAGGGTGCCGCTAGTAACATTTTGGAAACTTATCCCAATAACAAATTTATTTACAGAATTTACAAATGGTACTTAAATTTGCTTGAAATAACTAAAATTATTGAAAACATAAATTTTATTTGCGAAATCTACTTCACGTTTAGGATGGGTGCGTTGCTATAAATCAGATTGAATAGGTTGAGATAAATAGATGATGACGATTTCTATTTCGATGACGAAGTTGAATCAAAAGATATTGAATAAGAATAGCCTTTAATTCTGTATTATCATCAGTAACTTAAATTCTCTATCTAATATCTAATGCTTAACAGCGCTCGGTATCAGAAATTCCTCTCTATCGGATAAAAATTCAACACGGCTAGTGACACACGGTGCAAATTCGTCATCTAATTAGTTCTTTCATTACCAACTCCAGAGCTAGATGTCCGCATTGAGAAGACATCTAGGGATTTATAAGCTATTTGTTCATTAAATGTTTTGAATTTTGAATTTTTTTGGCGTCATTGGTAGTAGCAATTTTTTTAGTTCAGAACATGTTTGCGCAATGACTCACTAAAAATACAGATAACCTTAATTTTGTAGGAATATTGTTTCGCTTCCTCAGCTGTTGTTCTAATTATTTCTATTATAATTATAATGATCATTATTATTTTCTTCTTCTTCTTCTTCTTCTTCTTCTTCTTCTTCTTCTTCTTCTTCTTCTTCTTCTTCTTCTTCTTCTTCTTCTTCTTCTTCTTCTTCTTCTTCTTCTTCTTCTTCTTCTTCTTTTTCTCTTCTTCTTCTTCTTCTTATTATTATTATTACTATCATCATCATAACCACCATCATCATCAAAATATTATAATAATGTTTTCATAATCGTTATCATCAGTAACATGTTTTTTTTTTATTACTTTAATTAAGAGTATTATCTTTTAATTCATAGATCTACTCTCGGAATGGTTATACCGTATGCAAAAAGTGTAAGTGTTTAAGTTCCATGTGCACTATTTATTTATGATTGGGACTGAGGTATTGGAAGAGCTCGTAGGGTCCATGTCAATTAATCTAAATGCTTTGCAGGGCACCTAGCTGCGTATTATTTTTCCGATAATCGCCATTGTTTTGTGTTTTTTTTTTTTTTTTCAATCTCTTCCCCTTATGTAACACCTTTTTGGGTACTTCTTAAAATTGAAAGCTCTACTTATCATTAACCAGTAGTTCCAGATTTATTTTTTTTATTTTATGGTCAAGGTAGAATCTTCAGACTACCATTATTTTTCCCACAATGATGGTGTCTTTAAGCTTCCTACTTCTTAGGATTGCCTGAAAGATTCAAGCCCTGACCTCGTTCGCTTAATAGTGGGCTAAGGATGACTGAAGAATAAAAAACTCTTAGAATCGTGTGATTTTCATCTCTCTTTAAATCCATTTCAATTTTGAATAAGAAGTAAACTATAAAACGAGAATATTCATGCAAGGTTTTATTCATTTTAATACATCAGCGTTTTGTAAAGCTCGTCGTAGACTCCATCTCATGTAGTATATAACTGATTTATTGATTTTAGTCTACTAATCTAGGATTTTACAGCGGTAGAAACGAGTGTCAAATATTTTTCCTCTCATAAAACATGGTCTTCTGATGTTGTTTACGGTCTTATTTATCTTGCCCAGTTATGTTATTTCTCTTTTGAAATCAAAGACACTTTTAGTCATTGTAGAATATTTAAAAAATATTTATATTGAAAGACGAGATATTCAGATAAATGTCGAAGGTAAAACAAAAATCAATACAAAAGATTTCTAACACTAACTTGTTTGGGAACATTCGATATTTTTTAGCCTCGACTTCTTCACTTCAAAGTTGAGTAAAGATTTAGTCCAATCGTATGATAAATGGCATCATTTTAGTTTTAACTCGAAGACAACAGAAAGTTATTTGTTATTAAATCAGCACTTTTTTTAAAGTTCTCTTTCATCATTCGAAATGTTTGGTTCTTTATTATTCTTTGTGTATATTTGTTGCATTTTTAAAAGAAATTTGTTACCCAAAATTTTTAGATTTTCTTACAGGTGATCTCAGATCTTGAAATCTTAATAAATTTAATCCATGGATCGACAAAATTGAATGTAAATATTGAAAATAGTGCATAATAGTCCACTGAGCATTGTTACGCCATCGTGTACAATTCAATAACCATTGTTGCTTCTTTGGCCTTTTGTTGGAGATATTTGCTTCATTGTGATCCTAAAAATATTGGCCTATGTATATAGTAATATTATGAAATATATGTAATTAAGTGCTCTGCTCGAAATTCAGTCTTGAGATGAGGTGTATTGAAGATTGGAAATTTCGTTCATGGATTTCAATCGTTGTTTTAGCGTTTACACATTCATACATGAAAATTAAGTGTATGATCAATAAACTGTAACTTGTTTAATTGTCACACTCAGATGTTGATTTTTTTCCTAATGTGTGCATTGTTTATGTTTTTGTTTTCATTGATAAGACTGTGGGAGATATTTACATGATAATAAATAATATAGATGTTGTTTTAAAGTTTTTTTTATTGATTTTTTTGTGCTTGAGAATTGGGGGGAAGGGGACGGCTGGTGTTTATATTTGGAAGATCGCTCTTGTAATTACTCACTCTATAGCTCTAGAATGAGAAGAAAATGTCAAGAAGGATGAACTAAAAGCGTTCATAAATCAAAGGTGACGCAAGCCTCTCTCTAATTTGGGGGAGGATAGCTGGAGAAAATGAAGCAAATGAGGCTAAAGCCAACCATACACACAGAGGGGATGCTAGGCGTTGCACAAGATATGTGTGCAAGGCAATCTGCGTTGTGATTTTACATATAACACACGCAGTGGGAAGAAGCAGCTCTTGATTGTGGAGTTAAGGATTAAAGATGGGCTGAGACTACAATCAGCGAACATCGCCTGCCGACCTCGGAAATCAGTAAAGAGGATTACTGTCCGGTTAACAAGGTGAGAATTTCTGTTTATTCGCATGTCGAATAGCACTGAGTGGGAGTCAGGACCGCTGCTCCATGAGATCAATCCCTGGTCTGTTCTCAGTAATAGTCCAGCGTGGATTTCCGACTGATCAGACATTCTTCAAGAATAAACTGTCTGCGCTTACGGACAACGTACAATTTGACTTTCTCAAAAACTCCTAACATTAAAGTCATAAGCTGCAAATCTCGTCCTACGAACGGGACCTTGGTGCCGGGGCTGGGGTGCGTCTGTGTATTAAATAGCCTTATAAATGATCCTTATATGTATCCTTTTACTTAAATGATCCAAATATATGGCTCCACCTACCCATCTTTACTTAGAATGAGATTCTAGATAGCTCGATAATTCTTATTCTAAACACAAAACTGAGATAACGAACTTATATTCTTTTGGAATAAAGGAAATTGACTAATTCCATACTACCCCAGTTTATTTCTTAGATCCTTTTAACTGCTAATAAGAAAGCTTTGAATTTTCGCACTAAGTGCATAAAAATGCACGGCCTTGCGGGAATGCTTAGTCGCGCAGTTATTTAAACCTACATAAAAGTTTTTAAAAATCTGGAAGCCTGAAAGTAAAATTTAGATTTCTCTAGTAACAGATCTTTACCTTTAGACTTGAGTCTAGCTGCTGTAAATATCTAGGCCCTACATAAAGAGTCTATGTCGAAGCATATGTGTGTGTGCCTGGGAAAAGGGCCCATATGTCGGCAGATATGGATTATGAGATAATTGTATTTTAGATTGCCTGGATCATGCTGAACATTTTGCTTTTTAAATTTTTCAGATATCTTTATTAGTTCCTGAGATATGGAATTTTTTGTATGAAAAAGTACGAAAACATAGTTTTGAGAAAAACGGCTTTAAAGTTTCAACACTTTTATTTTACAAAAATTAACATGAAAATGGGAATTGAAACCTTTCCATAGGTAAATACCATTAACTAATCATATAGAGGCATGAACCACAGTAATATTAAGTTAAATAAAGTAGCATTTTTAATAGTGAGAGAGAAAAAAAGCTTTTTTTTTCTGAAAGCTATAGAGAGGAAGTAATTGCGGAAAATGGTAAATTGTCATTATTGTGGAAAGAATAATCTTGGCACTTCAAAACTGTTTTGCAACAAAGAAACTGACTCTTTGAAGAAAGAAAAGCAATATCACATAGTATAAAATCATGAAATTGAAGTTTTAAGAGAAAATCTGAAAAGAATTAAAGATTAGTTGATGTATGTAGGTGTGATCTGTTTGCAAAGTTAAGGTCACTCAAAAAATAGGTAAGTTGTAGGAAGATGAAATTTTTTTAAAAATAATAAGCATCCAATGGTGTATATCTCTTGCGTAAAATTGGTTTACACTTTTTTTGTAAGTTCAAATGATTTTATGTTATAAAAACTAAAGTCTCATACAATCATAAAAAAATATTTTGTAACGGCAGCGCCTGATAAATAGCTCAAAAGATGACTGGGCTATTAAATTGAAGAAAAAATTCTAGAATAGTATTTGTACAGGCCACACACTTACAAAACACACTTGCATAAACAACATGTTGCATCAGTAAAAAAAAAAGAAATTAAATTTATCTGTTAAGCAAAATTAAATATGAATTTTTGTTGATTTGTGAATCCTACTTTCAACTCCATTTTCTTTATATTGCTTGAATAAATTTTTTTGTTTTTTTTCTCCAATGCTGTGCAGATGCAAAAAAAAATTACGACAAATCTCAAAACCTTTATGTCTGTAAATCAAGCGCTGCCTTTCTCTCACTCTGCTTTTTTTTTTCTGTCTCACTGTTTCCACACTCATATGCACACAACTCTCAATCTTCGCCAACAAGACCAGGTCCAACTCTTGTCTCATTTTGCCAATGTACTGCAAGCGGCACCTTGAAACTTCCACGTCATCAAAGAATGTGTGACAGGGCTGACCATTGTTCCGCTTGCAGTTACATGATGAAACTTGTGGTGCCTCTAAGGCTGGTTGGAATTGGGGGTCGTTCGGGTATGGTAGCAGTACCGAGAGGTCCTCCATAATGTTATGATCTTCAGAGGGGTCATCTGGAGTGGAAAAGAAAAAGATAAAAAAGAACAAAAAAGAATTAGAATAATGGACAATAAAAGTTTATCATGTAATATGTAGATATAAAAGTGTAAAGGTTTTGAAACAAGAACCTAGATCTAGATCCAGACCTTCATCTAGACTTAGATCCAAACCCTAGCCTTACTCATTGAAAATTTAGACATAAAGAATAGTGACTTGCTAATCATTCATTTCAATGAGCTAAATGTAACTAATTTTGCCTACCTGTAGACTCATCAGAAGGAACTGGTTGTAAATCTGTCTGTGTGGGTATTGGTGAGGTCTCCTCATCCTAAGACTCGGATGATAAGTCTAGATCTAGACCTGGCTCTGCTTCTTGAGCATCATCGTCCTCTGGGTCATCCAAAAAGTATGAGTTGATGACTTCACGAAGGGCATGATCTTCAACAATATTGTTGAGGCCAAGTTGAGTGGCGGTGTTGAGAAGACGAGCAATCTACTCCTCTCTTGGAGTGTCGTCACTAGGACGCTGCATCTTGACAACCAACCCGGAAATGAAAATTTTCAGCTACCTAGCTATGAATTTTGGCTTTTATTTTAATTTAAAAACTGTTTCAACCAATATAAAGATAAAGTTTAGAAACTAGAAGTTTTGGAGCGTCCACATCAAGAAAGAATTAAAATTTTGAGCCAATTTTGATAGTTTAGACTGGGGTTCAAATGAGGGGTATCTGGTAATTTTGATGTCTGCTAGCAGTCTAAGATGCGTAAGTAGTCCCCTTGGAATGTAAACATTCCGATTCATGCGCACTAAGTGTCAACATGCAGGGGAAATAACTACGAAAAATTTGATACCAAACATGATAGGGTTAGTATTCATCTAATGGCCATCATCGGCGAATAAAGAGGTGGTGTTATTTTGTTATTTTTAGCACAAATTTTAGGATTTTATTCGTGCATAGACCTTTCAAAACCATGAAATTTAGGTCTTTAAATGTGAAATTGGGCACTAATCTTTTGGAATATGGTTTAGAAATGGTTAAACTTTCATATTATGATGAAATTACATTTTTGACCTCCAACACCCTATTCACCTTTATTGGCTGATATCTCGAAATCGACCCCACCGACATATGTGCCCTTTTCTCAGGCACACACACATATTTTCTTTTCTTAGGTCTTATACTATATCATGTAGTTCTAGATCTAGATCTATTCCAGACAGTTTTAGATCTGCTGCTGTTTACACTGTATGCGTACTTTCAGTTTCATTCCTTCCATCTCTGCTCAGCTGTGCTTACAGGAAATAGTTCGCATATTCGTATTTTTCTTTTAAGAAATAAGAATCACATTTTTGCCTTTGATTTTCGATAAGTACTCCGTTTTAGCCCTCTTGTGGCTCTTACTTCCTGTTTTGGTTGCCTGCTGAGAAGGATCGTTCAGTTCATCAATTCTCTGCAAAATGTCCCCGAGATATTTCAAATAGTTCCATCACTTGAAAGCCTGACCTGAAAAATGTCCCTGGAAAGATATAAGTACAAATAGGAAAAACATGTCTCCAGATTTCGCATTAGTGTCGGCGACTGTCAAAGCTTAACGCCAAACTGGTATTATATTTTAAGACTGATGGGGTTGATAGCGGAGACCTGTTGTTCGACCTGATCTCTGGAAAAATATTCTACGTGGTTTGTAGTGGTGTTCCTGACGGGGTCAATTTGGAACTTCCTCCTTACAGCAGACTTCATACTGCCTCGCGGTATCGAGAAAGCTTCAATATGATCTTGTACCTCAATAAACTCTTTCGTGATGGTACTAATAAAAAGTATTTCACGGCCCCCAGGATCAGAACTGTGAGCTTCTGCAATTATAACCATTTTATAAAGCCTGCTTGCCGGGGTTAGTGTCGCAAAGCCATCGTTGATGAAAGGTCAACGTCTAGGATAATCTACATGGTGATAACTCAGTATGAGAATATTCATGTCTTTTTTCTGCTGGAGAGCATTAATCGAGCTTTTACCCAAGGATCTATGAAGAAAACACGGCGTTAAAAAAGTTTTAGGTTTTTAAATTCATTTTAGCAGCCTAGATAAAGGCTTAATTATTAAAAGCTGTCTACAAGTAGGTTTAAGATGCCCGAAAATTTCTGAAGTTAAAAATGGCTGGTTCCAAAGAGATGCTAATTCGGCGAAATTTCAAAACCTCTAGTGCTAAAGAACTTTTTAAACGCCACAGGAAAAATTAAAATAATTTAATCTAGCCTGGAGGACTCCCACTGCCAAGCTCACAATGACTCGTTCCCGGTCAAGCCGTTAATATTAGAAATGGACATATCTGATGTCAGAATCAACACACTATGTCAGTACAATACCTAATTTATTTATTTATTGTTTGTTTGTTTTGTTTTTGCAAACCAAACTAAATTCCTGTGTGGCCATGATATGATGCATTTTCATTCATCCACTTGCACATTATGAAAACATGAATTAACTGTATAAAGAAACATATCTAATAGTCTTGGTTAGGACAACCTAACTCCTGTGTGTTCTGTCATCAGCCTATTCAAATCTACCACTCCTCATACTTCCGATTTCGCTAACATAATTACTACAATTTGGCCTGGCAGCGAGTGATCACATATCTAGTGTGGGAACAAGCAGGCGAGACTTGAAGACGCTATCTGGAGACGCTGCTTATTTCAGTCTTTCATTGTTTGTAAGGCGTGATAATGCGTCTGTGGCATGGTTTGCTGAATGGGTGTCTCCATGGTATTATGTTGCCTGGTCTTGCAATCTTATATAGATTGGTTGAGTTATTGAGCCGATAGAAACGATTTGTAAGTTTAAAGGAGTAAGTGAGACAGAAACGTAATACTGTTACTATATTATTTCCTCTTGGTTTTGGCTCATTATTTGAATGAAATAAATCATTACCCTTGTGTTGACATTAGTTTTTATCTCTAGAACAAAGTTAAAAAGGCCTTGAAAACAAACGTAATTGCAGTAGTCGAACTAAAATATTGATGTCACATTGTAAATTCAGGGCCCAAAACATAAAGAAAAACTAAAGCATGCATAGTTAAGATTTTTTGTGTAGATTTACATTGCGTTGCCTTGAGAAGTCATGACATGAATTTGAGCTGAATAAACAAATATAATTGAACTTTCCGATGATTGCAAGCTGGTGGTTTTGGCATGGGGGATGATTTCTCGCAAATCACAGAAACTGCTCACATTAATCATGGGTAGCTCAACCCCAGTCGCAGGGTGCTCTTACGTCCCCTGCTAATACGGCAGATGTGTTATGTGCGTCTCAATCAAAAGAAACTGAAAGCAATCTTTTACTTTTTTAGTTTTTGTTTTGTTTTTTTTTTAATTCTGCTATCTTTAAAATTGCATTAGGGTCAGCTTAGTTGATGATTTATATAGCTTTCCTACCAACTGCTCAAAACGCTTTACAGAACCTTCTAGACAGAAGAATTAGAAACAGCACGTCATTCAAGCACACGTTGATAAAATCCTTCACTGTCTACAGCCAGGTATGCTCTAACATTTGAGTGTTAAAAAAACGCTGAGCCAGAATTTGAACCCCGTATCTCCTAATCTGCTTTAATGAAAATTAATTCATGGAAGGACAGAAGTGAGCAATAGAATTATTAAATCTGGAATAACTGTGGAATATGCAGAAGAATTTTCTATTTCTCACATCATATCCTTCAATTTTAAAATGCATATATGTGTGGAATAATACGAAAAAGATTTGTCCGCAATCAGAGTCTCACCACTTTTTTTATTCATTGATTTCACACAAACCTAAGTTTAAAGCAACAAATAAAATGGCTATATGATGCGACTCTATGTTACCCATAAGCTTCAGTGTGATTATTGATAGATAGGCGCTCCATATTATTATTAAGTGCTGTTTGTAAGCATACCAGAAATCATTGATTTTGCAAAAAGATTGGCTTGTTTGATGTGTTAAAAAATCCAGAGATTACCACCGAACGGGTTAAGTAAATCAACCTATGATCAGGTTTCTAACATACAGGCATGATTCGCTTTTCATCGATTAGTCTATGAAAATAAAGCTGTGTGCCTCATTCTTCAGACGGTACTCTTCTGGGTGATATATATATACTGAAAAAGAAATTCACAAACAAGTGATCCTGATAGAAAGGCTATTTCAAAGAGTAGAATAAGAGGCTAAAAAGGGACAACTAATCAGTAGGTCTACACAAAATATTTAAAAGCTTAAACAATTATTACAGAAAATTTTCAGGAGAGATTGTTTAAGAAGAACTAAATAAATTAATTTATCGGAGTGAGGGATTTTTGGATTTTAAAGTTGCTATGCGTATTATTTTTTCTGTTCAACATGTAAATTAAATCTTTAATTTTTTTTATATTTATACGGAAAAAATGGGTTGAGAATTCCTTCAATCTTTGAATAAAGTTCTGAGCTAAAGAATTGCCGCAAAATGCCTTTGCTAAAACTCTAAAAAAAAAGTTTCTTAATCATATTTTACCTTCTCTACCATAAATATAAGTTACCATCGAGAACGCAAAAAGAAGAAGAAAAGGAAGAATAAGAAGAAAAGAAGTAGGCTCAAAATCAGTTTAAAAAAAAAGATCATTATCATTATTATTAACCCCACCTACAGTAACAAAATAAAGGGAATAAAATGTGTGTTTTGAGGAGATAGAAGGTGAAAGCTTGACCAGGAATTGCGTCAGAATAAGGAAGAGTTAAGTTCGAGGAATGAGGAAACTTATAGAGGAAATCTGCTTATTAACTGTAACGCCTGGAGAAAGACGAAGTGATAGATGGATTAAACCACCTATCATCAAAAATGCGGTTGAGTTCAGTGATGAGCAGAATATGATTACAGCTCAAAAACAAAGTAAAACCCAAAAGCTGCAATTAAATATTCGATTTAATGAACTAACTAATCTATTACTGTTGAACGCCTACACTCAACATCGTATCTTTAAGGTGCATGCAGAATGACAAACACGTAACATTGCTTGATCATATTGTGTAGGCTGAGAGAGGGTTATTCCGCTTTATCCCTTTAAAAAGAGAATTTAATGTCCTTCAGTGCAAAAGGCGTGTATGATTTTAGGAGTTTTTAAATCTTGTTTATTGCATCGAAGCACAGCAAGTATTGCCTTATTTTCTCATGGATACATTTAGTTAGTTCTGTCTAAGGAAGGATACTGGGTTGGAAGATGTTACTCGTAATGGATTTGATTGAGTGCATGAGCCAATAACGTTGTTTTGTAATAGCTTTCTATGGGTGTTAACACCAAAATAACTGCCATCAGCGTTTGTTATGATTTTAATCTGGTATTTTCAGATTCAGGCTTTTCTCTTTGAAGCTTTCACTCTTTCATAAACTTGATAATACTTTGTTATTGAGTGAATTACGGAACGGGTTGAATGTGTCAGAAAATTCGCAATTTTTAGAACGAAAATACCGGTTTTCTTTTTCGTAGAAGCTAAGAGAAGTCCACCAACTTAGTAAGACAGGTATGAAAAAGGAAGTTTGGAACTGCCCCGTGTAGTGTAAAAATGACTTAGTTGGGTTTTTCCAAATTCGCTTTAAACAGACTTCTTTGAAATTATCATCTTTCAGACGGCTTTATGTCAGGTCCAGTACATTTGATGATATTTAGGAGTCAAATTCTATTTCAATTTTTTTTTTTACTTTTATTTCTGTCTTGCAGATAGGAGCTTTAGGTTGGTCAGCAGGTTGGGCGCGTAGTTTCTTTTCCGACTTTTGGCTTGGACATCTGGTGGTAAAATTGCATTTCATTCCTTCAGCTGTATCCTTATTTAGACGGAAAGTTGTCATATCCGATTAAGATTCTTCGGTAAACCTAGGGGATGTAAAGAGTTAATCAAAGAACAAGATTATTCGATATATTTCTTTACCTGTTATAATAATCTAAGAGTAAGAGAGAAGAAGGTAAGGGTAAGAAAAGAGCTATAATATCCTCTTCGGAATGCTCATCTTCAACTAGAAAGAGCGTTCAGTTAAGATTAATTCTCATCGGCCATTAACTTCTTTGTGGTTGGTTGATGTCTTTGGCATTTGTTGCCTTCTTCGTGTGGGAGCTTGTGTGAGATGGGCTTGACAAAGAAATTTATCAATCGTCCGTATTAATTTTTACTCTAGTTGCAGGATTAGAATACCTTTAGTTCTGTTGACTAAGCACTATTCTTGCTGAACGCATCTCGTCTTAAAGGGTGCCAATAACATATCGCATATTTCTAATAGGTGGCTTCGTCTCTGTGTGGTTCGCCTTGGTATATCTGCAGGCATCTTATGCAAGGGTTCGAGCCCCACACCATCAGTACGTGCGTTTAGGGCCCCATCTTTTCTGTTTCGCCCTGCTCGACAAGGGCTTAAGTTCAATATACTAAAAGGCTTGAGATCACAGATTTGAACACGTGTTACATTAAACATTAAAAAATAAATACATTTAACAAAGCTCAAAACCCAGATATGGCAAATCTCACCCTTACTCTCAGAAAATGTATAGGTAACCATAAAATTAATGCGCACCACCACCTTTTTTCAAACATTGTCTAAAAATCAACTTAACAAGAACGGAGAAGAAAACAATGAATGTTGTGTAAAGTGGAGAGAATGGAGGGTCTGATATAGGTCTACGGACGGTAATTTTAGATGTTATAATAACGTAAAAAATTCGAATTGTTTTCTATGTTCGTTACTGTAATTTGCTGAAAAACAGAACTAGATTGCCTCAGAGGAAAACCTAACACAATTTACAAAACTTTCATAAATGAAAACTTTTTTTCTGTTCTTGTTTCCTTCTTTCTCTATAAGTCTTTATATTTGTATATAAATGTCTGGCCTCAAATCGTGTTTGTGTTTTAACTCTATGTATGTATGCATGCATGTATGTATTTATGTATGTATGTATGTATGTATGTATGTATGTATGTATGTATGTATGTATGTATGTATGTATGTATGTATGTATGTATGTATGTATGTATGTATGTATGTATGTATGTATGTATGTATGTATGTATGTATGTATGTATGTATGTATGTAAGTATGTATGTATGTATCGAATTATCTCGCTCACCCGCACACAAGTTTGGAAACTCGCACGGCTTTAGATCGTTTAGGCCTCCGGACATTACCGCACCCGCCTTATAGCCCAGATCTTGCTCCGAGCGATTTCTTCCTTTTTCCAAAACTCAAGGGCAACCGTTACGAGACAGACGAAGATGTGAAGAATGCTGTTCTTTCTTGGTGCAGAGACAAGACTGCTGACTTCTTCGCTGACGGCATCCAACAGGTCGCCCGTCGGTGGCGGCTCTGTATCGAACGGGACGGTGATTATGTTGAAAAATGATATGTCATCTGGTGCTAAATAAAATGACCTTTCATTTGGTGTAAGTATCATTTGTTTGTCTTCATTATTTCCAAAGTTATGGACTTGGAGGCAAAACTTATCAATATGCCCTCGTATACATATATATATATATATATATATATATATATATATATATATATATATATATGTAATATATAATATATATAGGTGAAAAACATACCAATGTCAATTTTGATTCTGGGCTTAAAAAATTCTATTAAATTCCTCGTACATACATTTTAGCGGCGTTAACCGTTTCAAATATAACTTGATAATTGCTCAAATATAAACATGGAATCGCGAGAAAAAGATCCGATTTACTATTTGTATTTTCCATTGAGTAGAAAGGAAATAATTGACTTTGGTTTAAAAGTTTAAACTAAGTTATATTTTGTTTGGTTTTCTTGATGTTAATGTTTTTTTAACCAACCTTCTGTTTTTTGGGAATTAAATCTGGTTTACAAAGCTATTTTGCCAGCTTTAATTCTAATCGATTCAGTTAAGTATTCGGAACTTCCATTCCTTTTACACGCCACTCTTTTTTGTTTCACGCATCTCTCTAATGGTAAAACAGATTTAGAATTTCTTTTTCCTCTAAAAGCTGTATTCAACATTTCAGCAATAACAGTTGCTAAATTGGGCCTTGCATATTGTATAACTCCAAGAATTGGGCCAGAAGGACAATTAACCTAAAATTTTACCCTCATTTCTATTATATTTTTTTATAATTCATTGTCATTTCTGTTTGTATTCTTTTATTACTGGTTGTATTGTGCGTGTTAAAATAGCTGTCCTTCTTGTTGTTTTCTTTCTTGCTGTTTTTTTTGCAGTCTAAGCTCAGTGCTTTTACTTCGTTTGACAGTCATAAGTGATGCAGTTTTGTGTTTATGGAAACCTTTTCATTGTGTAATGCGGAAGGTTTACTGCCTATCGTTGTCGTTTCGCTTCTCTGAGTTCAAGTTTTGCTACTGATTAAATGAATGATAACTCTCAAATTTTATTTTGATAAGTTTTTGGTTTACAGCATTGCGTGTTATTGAATTTGACCAGGATAAAGACTGCACATAAATGAATTTTATTAATCATGTATTAAAAATTAGGCATTATATTTTATTTCATTTATAATAAAATAATACTGAAGCAAAAAAACTCTTCTCTCGTCCAAAAATCAGTATTTTTCATCATTCTGACCCATACAGAAATCATTGATTTTAATTATAGCACTGGAGTATATTTTAAGGTCTGCAGAATTTTTCGATCGGAATAGAAAAGAGTCCCAACAAAATCACGTTCGGTATAGGTTCAAATTTCAGATTTTACGTCACTGTTAATGTTCGTAAGTAGGATATCGATATCTTATCTGACACGCCATTTCATGTTGTTGTTTGTCCACTCATTACTGCATTTTTTTCTGAGAAAATGTTTTTTGTTTTCTCTTCGTGTTCAGAGCTAGTGTAACAGTACTAGCGACTGAAGCTTTGATCTTCCCACGAAACGTCTGGTTATGGTATTCTTACTATCTGATAAAACTTGTTCGTCTTATGATCGTCTGAAAAGGGTTCAGTCGGATTTATTAGGATACATCTGAAAAACTTACAATACAAGTTGATGATGCCT
>JAWDGP010003607.1:602500-629630 GCA_033675545.1 Elysia crispata
ACGATGTGGTATACCTGTTTTATCTATTACCAGTCATTGGCATTTGAACTTTGTCTGCAGTTCCGCCCGCTAAATACACTACAAATTCAGCAACAAGCCTGTTACATGCTAAGTTCTTTCACTTCCATTTGGAATCATCAGAACAGACCGCCCAAAAAAAAAAAAGGATTAGTTCATTTAGAAGTGAAACGGAACGTTCGCAAACTGTTTGTGAAATTCTTAATGTTCTCTTTCATCTCAGAACGTGCAGCAGGAGAAGAGAGGTTTCCTTTTATCGTGAACAAGACATCCTGGTGTCTATTTAGATTTACTAACTTTAACAAAGCACAGCTTTTCATTCAAAATGACATAAAAATCATCCTTAGAGCCTAACAGCTGTGTTTTCTTTCCAATTTTATCGGCAATTATATGGAATACGGCTGGGTTTTTTTTTTTAAATACTATATTTAAAACGTTTTGACTTTAACAAAAAGATTTGTCTACTTGTTTCTTTCTTGTTTTTGTTTTTGTTTTGTTTTAAATCAAGGTATATCTTCCCTCCCCCCCCCCCCTTTTTTTATGCTAATAAAAAACAAAAGTGAAAAAGTAGCGGCAGTTTTATTAGCTTTTAGAAGTAAATTTTATAATTTTCTATCAGTGATCTTTATATACAGGAGTTTGAAACATCTTCTGTTTAAAATGGGAAAAAAAGCAAAACCTGAAACGCAATTTATTCCCCTCCATTTCATTGTCACGTTAAGTATATGAAGCTGGTAATATTGTTTAATGTCAAGGACGCCTCATTAGATTTTAAAAATGAATATAGAAGATTGTCCGATTGTTGTTTTCTTAATTTAACAGGAGGATGGTCTTGTCTACCGAGTCAACCTAGTATCACCCTTTATGATTGTATACTGTGAAAGAATGATAACGTTTTTGATTATCAAATCATCCAAATATTTTAGTCTGGATGGAAACCCAGCCAACAGATCCATAATATATTATTCGTTTGAATAAACGAACTGAAATATTTTTTGTTTAGTCTGTCTCATGTTGCAATGACATGTAAAAGCGATTCTGTTGTTTGTTTGTTTTTTCCTTTTCTAATTTATTTGAAAATTAACTTGCATTTTGGATTCTTTTATAATGTAATTTTTTATGGCTTTATTTAGCATTCGCGAATTTCTCTTCTTAGGATTAGACAATGAAAATACCTATGCTTAGCAGTTACAATTACTGGCAATTGTATTTCCTCTTTTACATTATAAAACTGAGGTCAAGAATTGCCAAGAGCAAATATAACCAATGTTACCATTAAAGGCTAATGGACAAATAAACGTTGGTGTAGAACTAAATGGAAAAGACGTGCAATAGTAATGTTACATCATTACCATTACTATAGGTGATGAATTCGAATGAGTGCAAAAGCGGTGATTCTGAAACAGTAACTGAGCAGGATTTTTTTTTCCAGATTCAAGAAGAGAATAATTCTTCGGTGGAACCAAATTTTCAAATTAGAACGAAGAATATTATTAAGGCAAATGAAGTAAAAGAGCAAAAAATAGTTCAATTCTTAGAAAGCTGTAAGTCGAGAGTACCCTCATGACATAGCTTGCGTCATAGGGAAACAATAGGAAGATAATAATGTTTGTATCACGGAAACCCGAGGTATTAATTGGCACATTTATTGTCCATTACACAAGTGATTTCCCTCTTTCTTTCTTCTCGCAGAAGACTGCCACAAGCACATTGGCTCAGAGTTTATGGGGACTAGATTCTATGTTTGAGATTTTTTTCGCCACTTTAATAGCGGACCTGCGTCATCAGAAACGCTAAATTCATTTATCTTTTTTTTTCCCAAAAGTTATCGCATGTTTGCAGTATAACTATGATATATGTTATATGTTTTACATGCGGCTGGTTACTGTCCTGTTATTTATATTTTGTTTAAAGTTCATTTTCAGATTGTTTTAATACATAAGCTAAATGTGTTACGCGTTTTGATTTTTTTTTTCACAATTACTTCATTTTTTAATTTCGATTATTATCAAATTATTGGATTTTGTTTTTTAGCTCTAACCTCTCTCCACTCCAGCCCAAGGTTTATGAGGCGCCGACACCTCATAGAGAGAACGAACTGACCTGTGCTGCCATGGGATAAAAAAAAAAAAGTGCGCAGTGTCGAAGTCGAACGAATTTGGCAAATAAAGTGTTGGTCCCCATCCATCTAACTAGTTTCTACGATAAACAAGAGGAGGATGTGGCATAAAGAAATTACCCCTTCTATAGGGAAACAAGCTTTTCTTCTTTATTATAATAGGTGTATTGTTACATTGTATTCGTGTGTAAAGATGCCAACGTATCTACACTCCCTTTTAAATTTATTTGGCTCCTCTTTTTCATAAAAAATGGATCTAGGTTCAAAGTCCTATCCGAGCTTGGCTCTGAAATATAATAATTTGGGATAGAGAGAAATGGGTAGACTAACATTAATACTCATGATACCTAACTGTGTGAGCGAATGGGCAAAGAAGTTTGTGTATTTAATATTTTGTCAGTATCAGTTCGAGGCAACATTGTTTTATCACCAGTCAAGTTTCTTTACAGCCATGATTGTGTATCTAGTGCGATCATCATGAGCAAGGCAACAACTACATGTAGTGTGTCGTAAAAAATGTTTTGATTAAAAACTTTTACATAATTGAATAATATTTGCATAAAATATGTTGGTTCGCAATTACTTGTATCTTTTCCAAAAATATTGTTTGAAATCAAATTAATGACTCTGCAGAGAGGTTTGCTGTTACTGACGGTATCTAAAACTGAAACAGATAGCTTACATCTAAAAATAGCTATCGGCGGCGCTGAAGAAGCCTTCGACTACTTTCAGACCATAGAAAGTTAAAAAAAAAATATTAAAATGAAAATACAGTTTTTAAGACAAAAAAGATTGAAGATACAGGATAATTATAGAGACAAATTCAAAGATGTTCCAAAACGAATCAAGACTAATTTCTCGAGAGTTCCACAGCCATCTTTGTCTAAAGGACAATCATCATGCACTGTTTCTTTTCTTTTGGACACAAAATGTTTTCTCAACTGTTCGCTATGTTTATCGAAGAAATCTCTAAGTCTAAGCATAATAGTGTTAATCCCCATGGATTTAGTTTTAAATGCCTGTACAATGACTTGCAATTTGATATATTTACTTATCCCAAGTGTTAAGTCTACTCTTTGCAAAAGCGTCGTGTGATTGTCGAAAAATCAAGAGTATTCCCCCCTTCTCGGAGGTTTCAAATTTTTATCAAAACATAGGGCACAGCGTGAATCATAAATTAATCCGCATAAGATCTAGGATACGCATTAAGTAATAATACCCGTTCTAAAGCACTGGCGCTTATACCACTGCTCAGATATGCGCAAATTCAAGTAACAAAGGAAAAATTAACTTTACATAAAAATATGTGAAAAAATAGGCATTCTAGAACAAAAATAATATTGCTACGGGCGCCTAATTGTTAACTGAAAATCATGGCCAACTACACAACATAACCGTTTTTAACTGTATTTTTTTCACTACTTTGTATCGTGATATGAGATCAAAATGTAAACAAAAATAATTCTACATAATCGCAAAGGTATGATTATCTTTTTCTTGGGGACAAAAGAAAATGTAAATTACTTCAAACTCATTATTTTGGTCTAAATACGAGTGTAAGTATGCAATAGACTAAAAACTGTGTAATATGTAATATTATTCATAACACAGGTAACTCTTCTTCTCAATCTAATTCCATTTTTTTTTTAATTGAAACAAGATTCTAAAATATGAACTTTTTTCTCTAGTTGTGAAATATTTTTGTAAACTAAAACTCTTTATTTCTGTTAGTTCACAGCGCACCAGTTTGAACCAAAAATAGGACCAAACTTAATGAGAACAAAAATTGTGACCAACATTTTCCTTGATTTCTTTCTAATTCTCCTTCTGTTCGTTTTTTCCGGTCTTGATGTAGAATCGCTTGTTCTTTATCTTGTCCGCCATCATGCTGCAACAATTACACACAAGAAATCTGGGCTACGCACAGCGGGTTCCTCCGGTGCTGAAGGCTTGCCCGACGTACGTCGCTAGATAACGGAGGTCGTAATAACGTCTTGGGGAGCTTTATTGCTGGTAATGGTTTGCCCTAGCAAGATAAGAAACCGCCGGAAATAAGCTGAAATAATCAAGATTTTGAGATTCCCGCAGCGCTCTGTAAACGTGTTAGAAAAGACATCGTGATGTTAGCTCCAGCTGTTGTTCGAATAGTTGGTCCTGATTTTTTTTTTTTTTTTTTTGGTACCAATTTGCTGTTGGTCTTCGTTGTTTATTTTTCCTTGCTTGCAGTTTATTATAGTTGCCGGTGTTGAAAAGGTCTACTCGTGAGACTAATCAGTAGCATACCGTTAATAGTGGTAGCTGTTTCGGTGGTAGAAGTAAAGCTAATACTTCTGATAAACACAAAGTACTAATATCGGGTGCACCATTAGATCTCATGGTAAATGGACTGAACCGATAACAGTAGACGTTG
Organism: Elysia crispata; assembly: GCA_033675545.1. Classification (NCBI taxonomy): domain Eukaryota; kingdom Metazoa; phylum Mollusca; class Gastropoda; family Plakobranchidae; genus Elysia; species Elysia crispata. Next base: position 607,048 of record JAWDGP010003607.1, read on the forward strand.
TTCGCTTGCTCTTTATTAGTTTACTTATTCGTTTTAATTTGCTCCTTTCTCTTCATAACCAGGGTTTTCCGATGGAGAAGGTACACTGGGTAAGTGGGTTTGTCCATTTTTTCTAAAGAAGGAATGAATACATACATCGGCAGGAGCATTCGCATTCGCTCTTGACATTAGAAGAGTTTTCATGAATTTACATGTATTTAGTCAAAATGATAATGTGTCTTGTATGAGCGATACGTATATGATAGGGTCCTCGCCGTAGCGTCTGTACTGTACAATGTAAAAGGTTCTATGCCCTTTCTTTGCTCAAACTCCGAAAGAACCTTTTTAATTTCTTATAAGCCTGTCCTTTGTGAAGTTGTTTTATGGCAGAGAAAAATGGCACGTTTCAGATTTATCCGCTTCGAAAATAGCAGACTAAGATTTTTATATCATTCCCGTTTCTTTCTCTAAATCGCAAGCAGGTTTCGAATTCGGTAATTTTTTTCTATAAAATATATGTGTAATTTTAATAATTAATTGCATATATCTACATATACGTGCATAGCATGTTTCAAGTAGATCTGGATCCAGAAGCAAAACTTTTCTTTTAACTTCAACTTGAGCTACTAGAGCTAAATTGCCAAGAAGAACTTTGATGAATCGCAAACTTACATGCTTTAGATTAGCCTACTTTAATACCACACGTATTAGGCCTATGTCTCTATAGATAATTATAAGCAATTTAAAATCAACCTTCATGTATGCAATTTGGAGGGAATGAACATTTTGGAACATACTCCTATTTTAATATGACTTTCGGGTTGTTGCCATGGAACAGGTGTTCCAAATTTACTTCGCAGTGTTAAAAGGGGAACAACCGCGGTATTTTGGGAAACAAAAATATTAAGTGCACGACACTAGATAGATGCATGTTGCGTGCTTTTGAAGCTGTCCCTCTACTTCATGAGTAATATAATCCCATACGACTTTTTCATATAAAAAGCGCAATTGAAATAAAAGAGGCCAGAAACGATTGGTTCTCAAGCTTGAAAAAAAATGAACAGGAGAAAGTCCTTGCCCATCATACCTCGGATATTTTACCACATTTACAAAAGTGTGTGAGGCTGGCTGGTGATTGATTTGAGACTATTACAACACTGGTAAACCTTTCATTTGTTAAATTTGTGTCAACACCATTTAAAGGCTTTAAATTTAGTCGTATTTTTACACACGTGTCGTTATTGTCAAGCAACATCCACACAGTTAATTATCACTTTTAATATGATTATAATTATGTTTCACTGCGTTCATAACTTCCGTTCAGCTTGGTCTATAAAGCTTTTACAAGAAAAAATATACATACTTCATTATTTTCTTTTATTTTAATCTGTTGCAGGTTGTAAGATAATTTCGCCATAGATCTTGAATGGAGGTGCTTAACTTGGTTAAGAAGACTAGCTGGAGTGAAATATGGGTGCTTATGATGAACAAAAACCAGTTTCACCTGCATTTTTAGTTATGCTTCATGGATAACAGGTGTACCAAGCCAAAACTTGTGGCTTCAGAGTTTTTTAAGTTTGCACAATGTTGTAATTCATGAACTTGGGAACACATTATTTTGCCATTAAAGTAATTTCGCAACATTTGAAAAAGTTTACAAATTTTGTTTAAATTTGAAAAAACTTTAAAGATAGATCTTTAGAGGAGTTTCTGTTTCAAAATCTGATCAACAGCACATGCTTTTCCTCCCTAACCCAATAAAAAAAATTTTTTTTGTAAGGTTGGTACAGGTTTTAAATTTCATGGGAATTGGGATATGTTTCATAGAACTTTTTTTTTTTTAATTTGAAAACATTTTTATTAATCTTGAAGCATTTGCACTGCTCAGTTCACATCTATAAAATACATATATTATTTTTTCAAATGAACTTGCACTAGAAACTTTGGCCATATTTAAGGAATCTAGATTGTTATAAATTTAGATGAAGACATTCTGCAACAAAATCACATGCAACAAATTTATTTGCTTCATAAAACTCAAGCACTTTTTTTCTGTGCTTTGCTTAATTTTGTTTAAAAAATATATATATTTTGTTTCAGTACAGCAGCTGTGCAGCTTATATATAGCTTACATCACACCCAAATAAGTCTGCATGCAATTTCTTGTAACAGTTACCATGTGTATTTTTTGAGAAGCTTTCAAGTCAAAATTGATCATGTGACTTCATTTTGTTTACTTTGCACTGAATTATTTTTTCTTATCATTTATTATCATCTAATCCTAAAACGCCCTACATTTAGAGGAAGGCTTCTGATTACTCACCTTTTTAATAGTTTTATACCCAACAAAGACCCTACTCATTTTAAAAGCCTAAAACGCCAAAACCAAAAAAAATACATAAATTGAGGAGATAATGTGCAAATGAGATACGTGTATATCAGTGGAACAGAATGTCAACAAAAAATATGAGAAGCAGTCGGTGTGGCTGTGGAGTATAATTTTTTTCAACTATGCTCTGCTCTCATGGAAGTAATTTCCACATACACAGAGAAGCCTGATCCATCATTGTAGGTCACTGACTAAATGCAACAATCAATCAATCATGGAATGATCCCAGATCAATGTCACAGGACATAACCAGTACAAATCACAATATAAGATTATGTACATGATTTACTGAATCATTTTTTTAAACAGAAGAAAAAGGTTTACAGTATCTTACTAAAAATTGGTCTGAAAAAAATCATTTGGTACAATTTTATTAACAACACAATTTAATAATCTGTTAGCAATAATAAAACTAATTTTTCTTTCTATAAATGGCATTGAATTTGGGCATGAAGATCAATTAGAGATAAAGAGAGCTATTACAGATTAAAAATTTTATATTGTTTGAAAAAATTATTGTTTAAATTTGATCATTAAAATGTAACAACCTGCAGGCTATCAAGCAGGATGTAAAGACTGATACAGAGTAATAAATTTAATAATAGGTCACATTCATCCTAAGGTAATTCAATGGACCTTGACTATTACAAAATCTGCAGTAATAAAACCTCGGCCGTAACAAAGGGATTATAAAGGATGTTTTTTTCTTTCTCTAAACAATGGTATGAGAACCTCTGTATTAAGAAAAAGACATGATGAGAACCTCGGGCATAACGAAGTTGTGGAGATTAAAGTGCAGTGAAAATACCATTGCCAGACAGCGCCCTTAAGTTTGATCTGTGCTTGCATGTCCCCTATGTATAGACGCAATACCTACTAGGTGTGAGCTCGAGTGAAGGCTAGAATTAGTGACCACTTGTAAACTAGGATGAGGAGTGGAGTGGGAGTCTACTGGGTTCGTTAACTGAAGATATCAACTGGCGTAAGGCTGTGTGCATCCTTTGTGCCTACAAGCAAAGAGGGGTGTGTGTGTGAGACGGTGTGTGTGGGGGAAACGGGTAGGGGCTCAGAACTAATGGACTAAGATATTCAAGTTTTGTGTTTGTATGTGTGTGTGAATGAGTGTCATAAGTTGCTTGTCAAGTGTACAAAGAATGCAATATGTTGAAAGTTTGTGTAGAGGTATGACTCATTAAGAGAAAAAAGGACAGAAAAAGATAGGAATGGGGCAGAGGGAGGCAAAATGAGGAGTTTTAGTGTGCCTTGTCTGTAATGAAACCTTGGTTATAACAAAGTTTAAGCCCTGGCCAGTAAATTTCGTTATATATATCCGAGTTCTACTGTAGTATACATCAGTACATTAAAATAGAAAAATTTGTTTTTGTACATATTCACATATTTTCACACTTAAAACCATACTTATGAAGTCCTTTTGTCCTTACTTTACTTTTCCTGAGCATCATTTTCTACTGCATTGCCCAGAATCAAGTGCATACTTTCCTCTTCTTCATGAATTTCGTCAATTCTCATGGTTCCTTCACCATTCCCTACCACTTCTTCAATTTCTTCCTCATCTTCAAACTCCTTTTCACCCTCATCTTCCACTTGGTTATCCTCCTCTTGAACATCATCCTCCTCTTCCTCAATGTGATTCAATTGGGTCCCTCCTGGGATTTTTAGAGCCTGTATGCGATGCCTGCATGATGTGCAGTAGAATATGCCAGTTTTACCAGAATGCTCTCTGCCTCCCATCTCTTCGGAACCAACAGTAGCACAGGCTCTGTGCCACCATGCTCGACAGTTCTCACACTGTAACCAGTCTGCATCTCGTGCAGCCATGCGCTGGCATTCCAGTCCACCAACACATAACACTGTGGTCTGCCAGTCCATGTCCCTTAAAGTGGCTGCTATATGGTGACGGTAACGACAAGAGTGAATAGTGGGGTGCATCACGATTGGGGGAACACCACAAATCAGAGCCTCTACATTCTGAGAAGACACACAAATAGAGAGCTTTTATATTGAATTTGTTTGAGGATAGCATTGAACTTTCATAAAATACTATAAAATTATTATACTGTATTAACTAAAGCAATCAATCTGCTCAGGAGTCCTATGAATAATAATATACCATCAAAAAATGTGTCAGAATATATGTATATAAAATCAATGAAACAGGAAAGAAAGAAAAGATTATGTGGCTCAGGAAAATTTTCCAACACTATCTATACCACATGAATTTCAGAAAAAGAAATTGTCAAGATATTACATCTGTTTAATTGGACCAAATTATGAAAAATTCAGAGACATGTGTAATAAAGAGCTAAGTTAAGGAGACACAAGTGGAAGGCATACCTCATAGTTGCAGTTGAAAGTCATTGAAAATTACACATAATGCTACAGGTACGAAGATTTCCCATTTGCAAGACTACAAACAGTAATCCCCTGTTTTGAGATAACTCTACTTCTTTACATTGAAAGTTGATCAGCAAAAAAGATTAAAAGATTGATGAAGACCATAATTTCTAATGAAGTGAAAATTGGCTGTGCATCATTATGTTAGGCATTCAAGGAAAAAAAACAAAAAAAAACAGGACAAATAATTTAAACATCTGATTGTCTCACCATAAGTAACATAATTGCAGTTAATCCCTCTTTCTCCACTTTGTTGCATGCAATTGATTTGGTGGTCCAGACTGACAACATTTCCCTCGTGTGAACTGATCTGATCTGCATGTAACGTCTGCAATATATCCAAGAGTCAGTTTGATAAAATATATCCTCCTTAAAGCTTGGTTTTTATATTAACAGAGGCACTCAAAAAATCCATCATTGCCTTCTTTTTTTTTCTTAAAAATTGAAAATACAAATACCACATGAGATTTCTTATAGTGGTTATCTTTTATATTTGATGCAACATCCCTAACATTAAAAATGTCTGATAAAAGTTAAAATTTCAGTTAGGAATAGCCGTGCATCCTTCATGATACGAGCTTACCTCTTGACTAATTAATTGGAGATATTGAATCACATTGAAATATTTGTTGCTTTTTTCTAAAACTTAGCTTGAAAGATTTGATAATTGAGTAACAAAAAAGTGCTGGTCTAATCACCTTTTTTTTTCTTAAAAAGTAATACATGTAAATATTTTCAGGGTCCAATCTGAATACAAATTTTTATTTAAAATAACTTTATTAAATCTAAATCCTTTCTTTACTCTACCTCCACTGCAGCATGTAACCATTTGCTGCTATAGCATAGTGGTCCTCACTCCTTGGATTCAGTATGCTCACAGTCTTGGCCTTTACATCTGCTACTAGTGCCATCCAGCAAGGTTGTAATAATATGTCCCCAAACTCTCGCTCTGACTGTGTGAACTCTCCACCACAATGAATTGGTAGAACTAGGTAATCAAACGTCTTGAAATGGACCTATGGTAGAAATAAGCCATTAAAATGGACGTTTATTTTAAGCAAATATTTCATGTTGAGCATTATTCACCACTCAATAATGCAGACTTTTAACTTAAAGGACAGTGAAGCATCATTTAAAAAAATTAAAACACCATGCATATTTTACATCAATGACAATATGAAGCATGAATGAAAATTGTTGAAAACCAAGAATTTATTTTCCTTGCTTTACAAAAGATAATTTTGCCTTGGCCTCACAAGAGAGCAAATTTAAAAAAGGAAAATGTGACTATGGAAATGGTGGTAATTAATACTTGATGCTTGATGCAATCAAAATGATTAAATATCTAGTTTGAATAGGTGTATTTCTAAATAAGAGAAGGATGGACTTAATATTGTTGCTCAAGGGGCTGAATGGGAAAAGCCAATATGATTTTGATACCCTTCTGAAACTGAGAGGCATAGCGTAATCTAAACAAATTAGAGAAGAATGTATACACCCGTTTCTTAATGAAAAAAGCCAGCAGAATTATTATTTGTAGTGGAAAATAACTAGAACTAGAAGCAACTTCATAAAATATAAATATTATAAATGTGATGTCAATGAATCTTCTCAAAGTCCACTGAGTAGGCTAGACAGTGGCCCTTTTTCTCTTTGTATAGATTTCTATAGAACTTTTTGTTCATTGGAATCCACACGTATTTATGCAATATTTTATGTGCATATATTATACATAAAAACAAAAAAATGTTATTCATTGCCTCAAAGCTAGTCTTTGTTTTCATAGATTTGTTTATAAGCTCTGAAAAACACAACTTACAATCCTTATCAGAGGGAATCTAGGTGCATGGAGACGAAACTACTACAATCTTGAAATGTTTTTCAACCAAAATGATCTGGTATATGTATATATATTATAGATCACGAAAGAAAAGATTGTTCCCAAATGTAAGGGACAATTATTTAAAATCAAGCCCTATCTGTGCCTACCTGATCAATTATCAATCTCACCTCTATCAATATGCACTAGGAGAAACAATTGTTGAAATTAAAAAATCATTTTGTTTGTTTTTGTTTGATTTATTTTCATCAGTTGGTAATAGTGGCAATACCTGCTTAATGTTCTAAGCAAAAATCAAATTTTGATAGGCTTCAAATAAAAAAAAAAAAGAATAAATTCATACTTTTTACTGTTGCATAAAAAGCAAAACACCTGACAACTTTTCACAAAATACTGATAAATTCATGCAATTTTCAGCTTTGAAAATCTTTTTAAAAAGCAATGTTTGATATCAACACTCTTAATTTAAAAAATGAGACACAGATAACATCTGACTAATTTGAACTGAATGCACAAAAAAATTTTTTTACATCATCTTGGAACAGATCAGATTTCTAATCATAACTAATTTTGCAACACAAGAGACTGCTGGATGTAACTTTTCTAGCAAATCATGAGAGGATTTAAAACTACTCAAAAGATGTCAATCTTAATTTCACAAACTGTAAACTTCTTAAATTTTACAATATTGAATATTAGTCAGTCACAGCTCTAAATTCAAAAGACGACAAATGTGTTTTGACCGATACAAAAATGGTACATTTGACACTGACTGGCTATTTTATTTGGTGATGGGGTTGAATCTCTGATCTTACATAGTTCTCCATCTGCCTTCAGAGTTTATCTGTGCTTACTGCTTTAGTTGCAATTGTAAGGCCGCAGGTATGTTGCATGAATATTTCTTTGGGATGAAATTAGAAAATAAAAAAAAAAAGATTTCAAACTACATGTTTAAACATCAGAATTCTTAACAAATTTTTATACAGCTCCTGACCTTTTTGAAAAGCATATCTGCATAACTTCCATTGCGCCATACATGAACCACACTGAAGGGAAGAACAAACATTTTCCCACTGTGTTTTTGCGCTAGAATCTCCAAGTAAGCATGAACAGTCTGTTTAAAGGAAAGAATATCAAATATCAGAGCATGGCTAAAACTGCACAACTGATAGTAACACACAATGTTGCAGAATTCCATAGTTAGACATGCCATCCAAATTAATTTCACAAGAGGCCTGCCTTTCATTTGACTCTCTAAAAGGGTAAAGTATGAGCCTCAGTGTTTATAGTTAGCAAAATACCTATTACGCAGATAATTGGAGTTCCATCTTTTAACATCCTCCTTAGGTGCAATGTTCAATATCGGCATTCAAATAAATACATATATTAAAAAGACTCAAATTTGAAAGCTTATTTTTAACAATATCAAAGATTAAGCAAATGCATTTTACACTCAAGAAATTTTAGGGCTGAGAATGGTCAGACAAGAAAAAGTCTGAAAATACCAGCCAACGAGCCGAAGGCTCATAACCGAGCGCCGAAGGCACGAGATTCACCTAGGGGGGTCTGGGGGCATGCCCCCCTGGAAAATTTTGAAAAATTGCGTTAAAATAAAGCCATTTAGGCCCCTCTGGCACTGAACTTCCCTTAATTATTGTGTTATAATCTTTGCTTTTTTTGTTGACATGTAAGAAAAAAAATAAGGTAAACCTAAAACATATCTGGAACAATCTTAGAATATTGAATTGCATTTAATCACTGAAGGTGTCAGACTAAATTTTTTTTTAAACTTTTTTTAGTCACCAAACTAATTAAAGATACAGAATTATTGAAAAGTAAACTTAATTTGGGAGCATTAAAAAAATCTAAAAGAAGGCTTCGGAATTTTTGTGTTGTTTTAATTTTTTTTTTTTTTTTTTTTTTTTTTGGGCGGACGCAATCTTCGTTAGGCGGATGGAAATGACAAGTTGGGCGGAAATCCGCCTTTAGACGGAGAATTCTCAGCCCTGAATTTAATCAAACTTTTAGAAAAATAACTAAATCCGACTTGCAATCTGAAAAAAAAAAAGAACAAAAATTTCCATGAAAAATAAATCATTAGAGCCAAATATACTGTAAGCATCTAAAATAGAATTACACATGTGTAATAAAATTTAGCCTCATTTTGCCAAGGACTAAAATTGTAACAGGCATTCATATTTCAGTCAACTCAAAAGTTAACTTTCATTTGACCATGTTGACAAAAAAAATTACAGTTTTATTTTGAAACAGACAAGATGATTATGAATTAAAGTCTAAACCCTCCAATTGTTGATGGCCGTTAAGTATGCTGTTTTTGGCTGTCTCAGTGACAAAATACACACTATTTCATAAATTCATCTTTTTTCTTCAAGAATTACAGAAAATGTATACACTTGGCAAGTTTCCTTTTAATTTTCACTACTTTTTGGAGCATTTTGGAACATCTATACAGTACAATAAAATTACCCTGAGGCCATACACCTTAATCAATGACACTTTGAGGATTAAGATCTGCTACTATTTAATTATTTTATACTAACTGTATGAAGCAATTGAAAGTACTTAGTTTTTTCCCACCTCAGAACTGATCTCTTTCCCAGATCTCAGGGAATCCATATCCTCCTGATCTAGTTTATGTCCACAAAGGGTTAATGTTTGACCAGGATTAAGTGAAATCTCTCCCTCAAATGGACGTGAGGAAGGAAAGTCTGGGAGGTGGTTAGGCCAGGAACTGAGTGTCTGCAGCATGGTTATGATGGGTACCTCAAAATCATAGGCTTTGCAAAAGAGGCAAGAGGCCACTTGGTAGATATACTGATCTAAGCCTGGGTAGAGACTTGAGATGTATGATGATACGAAGTCCACCTGAAGCAGACAAGAACAGTATCCAAAAATTACTCTTTTGTAATCTGAATAATACACATAGATAATACTTATTTTTCTAAACCATTTTATTCTTTCATCTCATCCTATCTGTTTTATAACTTAACCAATAAAAAGTATAAAGTTCCCAATAATCCCTTAGTTGACAAGGGGATATTTACCAAAGTTTGTTATACAGTGGAAACCTCATTATTGTATGGGAATGGATTAAAACTTTGAAATAAGAGGAATCGATTTACAAAAACAGGCATAACTGAACCTATGACTCATTGAATGAGTGTGTTCTGACCTGCAACAAGCAATTTTCCCCTTTCCCTGCCTCTAGTTGCTACTGCTATCAGTATTACTACTGGCACTTCTTTCTTAGTGCATCAGTTCCATCCTAGGGCAGAGATTAGCATTGTTTTCTATTTGAGAGATACACATGTAGTACTTTTGTAATGCCATGTTGGGTGGTATCAACTTCGAATTAAAAGAATTGAACCAGAAAGACTTTAAAATAAGAGTCAGGTTCTTATAAAGCCAAATAGAAAAAAAAAAGAATTTTCCTCTTGCAAAATTAAGTTTATCAGAAATTCGAATAATCAGACTTCGGTTTTTGAGGTTTCCACTGTATTACCTTTTATGAATGCCTACGGTAGACACATATTTGATCAAATTTGTCTTGAATCACTGCTAAAGAATCCGTATCGCTTTATCTAAAATATTCCTTTTAAGTCAACATTTCTGATTATCTGATACATGAGGTTTTCTGAAAGGGGCAGTTTTAGCAAAATCCATAGTATTTTGAGTCTCCCATAGTACTTTTTTATTCGATAAAAGATCAAAATCGAATTTCTGATAATTCGAACTTAATTACGTGTAGACCTTTTTGATTTAAGGAGCAATTTCTGAACTATCGAACTATTGACATTGTGCATGACAAATACATCTCAAACTTTGTCAACCTGAGTAAGATGTCGATATTGCCATGAGGTGTTATCATTATTTTCTGACTCTATCAAAGGTGATAATTGCTTGAATTTATCACTCTTTTTTTTTCAAAATCTTTGCTATTTAAAACATTAAAACATAAGAATTTTCTTCTTTGAAGTGCTTTTTCTCTGATTAAAACATACCAACACCTGATTCAATAAAATAGTTGAAGGACATTTTTTGCTTTCAACACCTACCTCTATCAAGTCCTCACAACTGCTGATAAGTATTTCAGAAGAAGATTGAGCTGACACATTGTCATATACCACACTTTCTCTCTGTTCTCTTGCCTCTGGATATTCCATTATAGTGATGGTCTGCAGAACCTCATTAAGAAATTCAGTGGGACAATCACTCATAAAAACTTCAAGCTCTCCTTTCCTTCTTTCTCTCCTTTCCTCAGTTGACCCTTCATTGCTAGAATCATCATCAGTTTCTTCTTCTGAACTGCTGCAATTTTCTTCATAATTTATATCATTGCCATCTTGATGAGGTCTATGATCTAGAGGGGGAAACTGGTTTTTGGTGTCACTTAATTTTCTTCTTTGATTCTGGTTTTCATTTGATGTAATGTTTTCTTGCAGAAACTGTTTCTCTCTGGTAGTATCAGAGAAAGCATTTTCTTGCATAAGCAGTGCCTTTGGTAAGACGGCTCGATGCAGCTCGGTGCGATCTGAATTCAAGACAGATGTGACAAATTTGCTTTCATCCTCCTCTACTTGCATGACATTGACAGTGCCACCTGTCATGGCATTCTCATTTCCATCATACACATCATCAACATTAACTGTGACAGGAGCTATCCTGCCACTGGCCTCACTAGTGACAAATTTATGCTTAATATTTTTACGTAAATTATGGCGTGAGGCCACTAAACTGGAAGATGGAGATGACATCCCTTCCAGCTTGGATATTTTGGCTGCAGGAGGAGAGTTCAAAATATTTGCTGGTGAAGATTGTGCATTTTCTTCTTCTTGCATGATCCTTAAAAGTTTCTCTTTATTTGAAGGTCTTCCTCTACCTCTCTTTCCAGGAGGGCGACCAGGTTTTTTGTATGTGCTGGCTTTGGACATGCTCTCGTCTAAGGCCTCAAGACTTGCCTTTGGGGCTGTATGGTTATGCTCCTGAGGCAAATTATTTGCAATATGTGGATCACTTTTTGTGAGAACTAATCTGGCATCATAAGTGGTGCAAGTCCTCATCAAATGGAGCATCTGTCTCAGAAGAGTTATGTCTCTTCCCATCTGCTGATATGAGTGAGTGCAAGATGATGCCAGTAAATCTTTCAATATGCTCTGCACTTCCTTGATTCTTTCATCATGCTCTAGGGATGAAGGTACATGCCCTTGTGCTAAAGACTCAGCTATAGCATCTAATGTGATAGCTGTGCCAAAAACTTGCCATTTTACTGGGATAAGCGATTCATCATAGAGTGGCTTTCCTAAATTCTTTAGCCACGCAAAAATATGTTGACATGGAAGCTCATCTTGGAGGAAATATGGGCAAGTGCACTTTGTTCCCGAGACATTTAAAATAAATTCCTCTTCTGAGTCTTTTCTTTTGATAAAAACCATGTCTGTCTGTTGCTTTATCACGTAAGTACTACTCAGGGCTATGGCAATCTGACACTGAGTAGCAGTGAATGCATCTTGAAAACACAGTTCCTGATAAAACTTACAACTTGGATCTATTTCTAAAGAAAAAGGCTTCTCTTCTTCATAAACGTCAGGGTCCTCATTTCTGACTAGGCGCAGTAAAGCTCTAATAAGTTCTGATGAGGTCATATGAGGCTTCAAGTAAGTCTTCAATATGCTTAGGTAATGAGTTTCAGTTGACGACTTTTGAAGTTGCAGGTAAGGAAAGGAAGACATTTCATGTAAAGCCCAAAGTTCCTTGCAGGCATCCCAAGTATTAAGAAATTCTTTGTAATCTGACACTCTCATTAAATTCATTAAATGTTTGAGGTGCAGTTCATATGTCTCTTCAGTCTCAGCATCCACTAACTGCTCTATTAACACTGTAGAATCATCCAAAACAGATTGTATTAGACCAGCAAGTGAACCAAGAACAAAAGATCGACTCCAAACCAAATGAGCCTGAGGTATCAACTGCTGAAAAAATTCAGCATTTTCTTTGCAACAGTCCAAAATAATGCCATCCACAAGATCACAAAATTCAGAGTTGTTTCTTACAAATGCTTCAAAAAAGCAATGCACAGCAGTGTTAGAAATGGTCATGATTACACATAGAGCTAAAACATGTGGATCTTCATTTGTATCTAGTCCTACTATACTGATAACAGAAACCTTGCCCTCATTTATTGTGTGTGTAACAACCTGCAGCATCATGCAGCCTATTGCTTTCATTGATTTTATCATGTTAGATGTTTGGATGTAAGTGGCACCTGGTACCAAATCAAAGTTGATGATTTCTACGATGGCCTCTGGATCTTCTGCCATCAGTTTGTCCACATCGTTGAGGAAGGCAAACTCTTCTGCTTGAACTTGAGAAGAAGGAATTGAAGTCTTAAAGGTGCTAGACTTGAGGTTCTGCAAGTCTTTAATGGTAGGGTCCTTGTGACAAGCATGAGAGATGAATTCTTGAACTCGAAGCAGAGGGACTCCTGCTCTTAATAATACACTTGCCATGCGCCGCTCATCACCCTGCAAGCGCCTTGTCTGAGGGTATCCACTGAAAATGCTCTGTGATACCACATGACTGAAATAAAATGGTGTAAATTCTACATAAGATCATGATGACAGTTTTTCCTTAAAAGTTAAGTAAGACCTGTCCCTATTTGATAATGAAAACTTTCCTGAAATTGCAAATCTTCTCTCAAGAAGCAAAATTATATTTGACTTGAAAGCTAGAATTGATCTTAATAACGAGACAATGTATAATCTTTAGATAGGATTTCCAGCATGATCTTCAATTTCAAGCATTCAAAAAGTATTTGTATCATCATATATATTATATATATGATGATATATATGATATTATTATATATTATTATATGCGGTTAATACCCATTCTTTTTATTTTTTACTTTCATCTTTCAATTCAGTATTCAAAATTGGTTAAAAAATCACTCAGATCACTAGGCCTTTTTTAATTTGATAAGAAATTGTATCATTATTTTATTGTCTGATTTCATTTCCCAAAAATTATGAGATTGCTCTTAATACCAAGTTGTACACAATTCATACCTTATTTAGTCAAAATAGTTCTCTTCAAAAGAAGGATAAAAAGTAATGTAAATAGGTTTCAAAATCTAAATCCCCTTGAATTTGGGTCTTATTTAATTTTGACTGTAGCTAAGCTTCCAGATAAGATTCATATTTCAAGGGGAAAAAATCAGATGCTTTGAACAATCTGACAAAGTATAGAAAGCTTTTACCAACTTTTCAAAGCCCCTGTAGCCTTATCTAGATTGCAATCAATTTTGTTTTCAAGAAAAAGCTAAAGTGCCCCTAAAGAATGCATTCATAATAAACTAGACTCAAACTTTAGTGTATAACAATGACAATGCCACAGTTTAACCTGTGCTGCAGGTTTGCCTCCTTTATTACTAAGCAGGTACGTTTCTTGTTCACTGAGACCATTATAGAAGAAGTGCAACCTGTCTTGCATGTTCTGGAAAACAAAAAAGGAACCTGAATGAAGAACTTTACTTAGATCATAAGAAAAGAGAGATAATGTGTTGATTGATTACTAATTGGTCATTTTAAAATCAAATTGTGAAGATGTTGTTATCAATTAAGAAATAACATTTTCTTCTTCTTCAGGTTGGTTAAAAACTTTTATATGAAATTATATATTATATCCACACTATCATAAGTTGATTTAGCCCTTACCTTTTTACTTTTATTTACTTTTCTTTTTTACTTCTATCAACATCAATATGATTTTTATAATCCTGATATAATTTAGAATTCATTGTTACAATTACTGTTACTATTGTTGTTGCTGCTATCACAAATCTGAGCGCACTGGCTTCCATATTGCCAATAGTTCTTGTAGGGTAGCTAATAAATTTAACTACTGATTTTAATGACTCTTTAAATTGGACCTAAATAGAGATTTAAAATTTCAGTTATAAGAGAGTACTTGTTTAGTCAAAAACAAACTACTGTCAGTTTCACAGCTATTAGTATATTTCCAGTTTCCACTATTATTATTACAGAAACTAAAAATTTGATTAAAATTCACAAACTTTAAATGCATGCAATATAAGAGACTCCTAAGCTGTAAAAGTATCGAGGGCACAGATTCATTATTAACTATTCCTCTCATCTTTTACATCAAATATTATCACTGTTGAAATTTTTTTCATATAAAATTTGATTTTTATGTTTAAAAAGACTCACCTCTGATTTGGCCTTTGACCTAAACTTTTACTAGAGTAGCTTCCAAAGTGCTTACAAACCATCCTTGCAAAACAGTACTTTAACCTCACTGGGAATTTGTGAAGCAAAAGCTCATTCTTGTTTGCAGTCTCTACTGGCTTGCATGTTCCAACAATGTACACCACCTGAAATTTCAAACGAATTTTAACTTGGAGAAAATAATTACCCTTTTTTCTAACTTAAAAATGTAATGCAAAGAGTATTTATTAGCTAGCATATTTTATCAATATGCTTGAAATTGAAGATCATGCTGGAAATCCTATCTAAAGATTATGCATATTTTATCAATATCCATGGCTGATGATTTAATTTTCTATGCAAGTTAAGACAAAATGATTGTTGAAGATGAAAAAAAGAGATAACCTTTGTTTAACATAACTCATAATACACTAGGTGGAATAATTTTCTATACAATTAGGAAACGTCGAACAGAAATATCTTATTTTTAGACTGTTTCAAATTTTATTTTTCATATGCTTAAAAAGGGCTTCATCAATCAAATGATTTGCTTCAAACAAAACAAGTTTCTGTCATTGAAAGTCAAATGCATGTTTTCAAACACAATTAGTTTAACAAAATACAATTTAGAATATTTTGCCAAGGAATATTAATAATGTATTTTTATAAAATAACGGTACTTAAAATGTGCACTAATAATTCTTTCATATTAAAAAATGATTTAAAACAAAGTTATTTCTTCTAGGAATCACTTATCAAGATTTTATAGACTTTTTCTGAACTCTTGTTGGGCAACAGGAAACAAAAAATAATTAATACCTTGTTCTCTTGACAGTATTGATCAAGTGTTTTCTGAAAACTATCCCATGAAGAAAATTCTCGTCCAACCTCCATGATTTTTTTGTATTTTAAAACAACATATGTGACTGAATTGGCTGGCACTGCAAATGATTTAAAAATGAGAAACGGTTATGGCACTGGATACGAACAAAGAATTTACTGCTCTCCCAACCCCCACCCCATCTTCCAAACAATTCAAATATTAAATGTGAGGCATCCAACATAAATTATAATACAGGCACAAGTTTAAAAATGATTTCATTTTTTTGGGAGAGATTATACATCCCATCGGAGACTGAATTTAGTTATTTTGCAAAAATATTCAGAATAAAATGTGCTCTACATTTATATAATTGCTTTATTATTCTTTTACTTTCTAAAATTGTTAAAGTACAAAATTCCATTTATATGTACCAAAGTCTCAACGTATACAATTTTGAAACAAACTTAAAAGTGCCTTTTCACCCTAAATGCTACATGGTTCACTTGAGAAAAGCATATGATCAATAAGAATTTGTATCTAGATTAGTGTTAGATACCTGGATGAGGCTTATAGACTAAATTGCATTAAAACTTATATGGGTTTATTCTCAAATATCTATTTTCATGAATTAAAGGTATGAGAGGTATGACTTCAGAGTAAACAACAATGAAATACCTTAAAAATGAACTTTGAAATAAAATATGAAGTAATCATGACTCATGTAATGTAAGCCTCTAATGAATGTCTTAGTTGACAGACTCTATTAAAGGGGCTATAATTTGGAAGTTTTAGTGAACAACGCAGCAGTTTAGGATTTCATTTTTATTGACCTTGATCTCACAATGGAAGATGGATCTAAATCTGAGTTCATAAAATACTGAGTCTTAACGTCACCACTTGCTGTCTGGAATAGACTCTGGATTGGAACGGATGGTTCATTAACAGGTATAAAGTCTAGTATAGCATCCTTTGCCATTTAATGAAAAGTATCCAGATTCATATAGATCTATAGATATAGATCTAGACTCTATATTGAGAATTTGTAAATATTGCAGTTACCGTGGATCGTAGAATAAATTGTTTTTGAATATTTGCCTCCTAGAGAATTCTAGATCTAGATGAATTTAGTGATCTAACGAATTTAAATCTAGACTTTGATTTAAGGATAAGCTTACAAGATATTCTTAAACCAGATATTAGATCTTGATCTATGAATTCATTCTGGATGTAAGGGTTTACAAACTTCTAGTAATACCAGATCTCGATGAGACTCAATCTATGAATTCATTTCGGTATTATTTTTTTAAAGTTTCGCTTTCGTTTCGAACGCAGCGTCTCAAAAAAAAAAAAAAAAAAGGAAGTGGCTAATCCACTCTTTAAGTTACGTAAAGACTTGTAAGAGGGAAGTCTCAATGCTATGCTTGTTGACACAAAGTCTTTATACCTTGATGCAAAACAGAGAAATGCGTGGAAAATTTCACAACGGAGACATAAGGTGCTGTGGATAAACCGGGCTCCTGCAGGCCACCATTAATGACAGGGTTCATGTGCTCATAGTTTACTGAAAAACATTTGTAGTTGCTGATCGGATCTTGACTTAATTGACTGATCCTAGAAGAAATTAAGTAGACTAAGGTACCCAATTGGATGCCTGGATATGCCTAGGAAGCTCCCTTCTACGTCATATGAAAAAGATAATTTGATTAAAAAAAAATAATGTCAATATCTATATATAAAGTAACATGTTTTCACCATAGAGCAAAGATTCAAGATTGTGACTTTGAACTTTGCTATAGACTTAAAAATATAAATATATGATTCGAGGCCGAGATAAAATAGTGTGGTGGAGCAAAGCACTGCTTTTTCGCTTGAAAGATCAGAAGAGATGTACGGGTACCCTGTTCATTGCAAGAACAAAGATTTATGCAGTGCACATTGTTTGTATGAAGTTATCCACATTCTCTCTTATTAGGAGGAATGAGGATTTATCTTTTTTCATTTGCTCTTCATAGCAAATAAACCAAATTGGATGTTTATATAATATATAATACATTAAAGTAGCCGACGCACCTCCTTTTTCGCAGACACTCTGATTTCCCTCTCCTTATTCCTTTTGTGGTGATTGATGCTATCGCTGCTAGCGTCAAAACAAAGCAGCACACAAGGAAATGAGCGGTTCCTAATTTAATGTGAATAAGAGTCGAACGATACGCTAAATTATTCGGATGCCAGATTCATGATTCTGGAAACTTAAGAATTACATTTTAAAAAAATCATAAGATTTTCAAGGAAGAAGGAGGGGTAGTTAGGTTAGTAGGCCTATGTTCCCACAGCCAATTTGCATCAAGAGCCCAAACGATTTTTTTTTTTTTTTTTGGAAAGCAACAAGATTAAAGCATAACTGAATTCTTTAAACACCGGATGGTAGCTGCGGTATTCCTTTGCTGGATCACTGGATTACCAGACAAGCATCTAGCCTTAAGCAATTTCTGTTTCTATTATGCCGTTCTAGGATGATTTTATTCGTTTTCTCTTTGCAAAATTTACGCGTCGTGGTGTCGGATCAGGAATTTGAGAGTTCAAACCCAGGTCAAATGCTGCATCCTTGGGAAAACTTTTAACAGTTCAATTTCAGGGTATTTAGAGCCTATCAGAATAGGATTCTCTATCACTAAAAGTTTATGAAATGAAAAAAAAACATTTGGTCATAGAGTAAACTCATTTAACCTGTCATGCCATTGAGCATAAAACGATAATGAAATTTGTTCAGTATACATGTATTTAAGGCAATAAAAACAACTTTTCTTTTCGATTTTATTCTAAAATCTCATCTCCTCAAAGCACGTAAGTAGAAGTCGTTAACTACGGGCAGTGAAATAATCTTGTCAAGGCGCACTATTTCCAATAGTTGTATATTCATTGAGTTAAAAAAAGAATTATCTTGGTTGATAATGGCCATCGAAAATCTTTTGCTACAGTCTTTGAACACTTATGTGAAAAAAAATTAAATTCAAAAACTTTAAAAAAGCTTATTTAAATTTTTCCTTTAACATCTTACTGTAAGCTGATTACTTCAATCGAGTTAATGTGGTAAACAGTTAACTGCATAATAGTAAATGTAGGGAATTTCTCTAGATCTAGAAACTTTAGTTTATTTGCTTTGTGTATACACGTATTTGTTTTTTGTTGTTTTTTTTTTAATTATTTTGGTAATGCCCTAAAAATAATGGCCCAGTTTGCTTCAGTTAACCTGTAATAAGGATCGCTTTTAGTTTCTGCTTCTATCCTTAGCCAATCTCTTCCTAACCTTCAGCTTGAACCAAATCCGGATACGGAACTTCATGTGTAAGAAATTCGTGTAAAAGACATGATTGAAGACGATCACTTTTTGTCCAAGAGTTTTTCTCATAGACACGAAATATTTATTTGGGAGATACAACGAATATCAGTATAGTGTCAACAGAATTCATTCAAATTCTATTCTAAATTAAATTAGAAATGTCTGCAAAGCTAAAAAATAAAAAATAAAGAAAAAAATATAGCTATTTAAAAACATGTATATCATAAAATAGTTTTCGAAGAGAACTGATTGCATGCCATTTGTTATGTTTCTGTTTTTAGTCTTAACATAATTATTTGATTTGCTGCGTACACAAAATTATGTCTCACATCTTATGGAAATGCAAGTTTTGGAAAATACTCTTGATAACTCGTGACTCCTTAAACTCTTAAAAGTCGCTCAATTTCTATTATAACCTACGTTCATGTGATGTTTCATATCACAATTTAATAAAGAATGTGAAACTTGACTTACTTGACTTATCGCCGTTCCGCATCGTAGTCGTCAGACTGCAACGCCTCGGCTGCCTTTTGTATTCCTGTGCATAGTATCCTCCACTCATCCCTCTGTTCTGCGATCTTTTTCAGGTTTTCAATGTCTTTGAAGGTTTTAAGACCATAAGTATTACTTTCTAATCGGGACAAGTCGTTGTTCAAGACCACTGACAAGGTAGTGATTGGTCTTCCCCTGTATTTGTCCCCTTGTGGGATAAAGAATCCTTCCATGGCTTTATTGGCTGGGATTTCTTTGTCGCGTCGCAGTATATGTCCGAACAAACGCCATCTGTTTTCCAAAACATACAGTGAAAGCGGGCGTTCATTGCATTGCTCGTAGAGAGCCTTGTTTGTTATCTTTACTGGGTATCTTATCCCAACAACCCGCTTCAGCTGTTTTCTGTGAAACGCATCCAATTTCTTTTCTTCAGCTTGTGTTAGTGCCCACGTAGAACAATTGTAAGTTAAGACAGATTTGACAAGTGCTCTATACAGCTTCAGTTTTGTTTTCTTCTTAAGTTTGTCGCCTCTTACCCACACGTTCTGTAATTTGGCTAGGGCTGCGGTGGACAGTTGCTTTCTTCTCTGTACATCCTCTGTGTCTCCAATTAGGGTTCCGACTTTTTTAGTGTTTTTCCAGCTTTTTTCATTTCTGTCCAGTATTGTATATTCTGTTTTATCGACATTAACTTCAAGATTGTATCTTTTTAGAACCCTCTGTATCTGTGCTACGTCTATTCTCTCTCGTGCTATGAAGTCCACATCATCTGCATATGCTATTTCATTGGGAAGAGTCTTTTTGGATTCAGGAAGTATCGGTCTGACTTCTTTGAGAATGTGAAAACATTGAAAAAAAGCGGTCGAATCAACAAGTATTGTGTTAGATTTCATTTCAGAGAAAATTAATGTGTGCATCTTATTTTAAAAGAAAAAGGAAGGGTTAAATTTTCAAAGAAAAAATCGCTCATTAACCTTTCTTAGAAATTTGAAATTATTAAGACTCAACAAAGTAAGCTTTGCGGACATTGGGTATGACCAATAAAAACATGTTTCAGCGCGAATGTTGTATTTAAAAAAAATGACAAAAAAATTGTAAATATATGGAGTTTATTGAAATGAGCAAAATTTTGCATAAAAATTATTATTCCGAAAATCGAAAAGAGAGGGGGGAAAAAAGGTTTAAAGAAAAAAATTGCTCTGTTCCTTTGCAACAAATCAAACCTAATATGTCTTTTATGATCTGAATTCTGATTGCTGTTCCCTTAAAACTGTGTGATATGATTGCACACATGTATAGAATATTTTTCATGAGGTTCAAGTAAGAATCATATGTCTTTATAAATTTGCACTAGACTAGATGACATTTGGCCTCTGTCTCTCTGTCTCTGTCTCTCTGTCTCTGTCTCTGTCTCTCTCTGTCTCTCTGTCTCTCTCTCTCTCTCTCTCTCTCTCTCTCTCTCTCTCTCTCTCTCTCTCTCTCTCTCTCTCTCTGTCTCTCTGTCTCTCTCTCTCTCTCTCTCTCTCTCTCTCTCTCTCTCTCTCTCTCTCTCTCTCTCTCTCTCTCTCTCTCTCTCTCTCTCTCTCTCTCTCTCTCTCTCTCTTGTAATATAATTCACTTGTTTTATTCGATTTAAGAAGATTTGCCTGTTAATTTGTTAAAACTAAATACGTTTAAAATAAGATCCGTTATTAGAAACGATTATTTTCAACTTATTGAACGTACATGCTCACTTAACTGTCAATTATCTCTGTTCATATGATAATTGGACATAAGCCGGTGGTAGTAATAGTTGTAACTATCTATATTAAGAGGGCAACGGCGATTCTGTTATTATTAAAATTTGTTAGTTTAACTCTTTGGGCATTACAATTATTGCGACATGTAATGTAAATGGTGTTGCAAGGGGTCTACTAAACTGACTCAAGTTTGAAAAAGAGGATGGATGTTTATACAAAATACCCTTAATGTTCAGGTAAAAAAGCAATAAAAAAGAGGGCGCTCTTTATTCTCATACAAACATTCATTTGAAGACAATATGAAGTGCCTCACTGAAAAACTACTCGTAACAAAGCCTTCTCCAAAGTTCGCAAATAATTAGAAACCGATTAAATTCTATCTAATTTTTTTAAATTTTTTTTTTCGGATATTGCGGTATATTGAGTTCAAAAACTTTTAGGGACATTATCATTTCACTAATTCTAAGTGCAATGTAAACATAAAGAATGTGTATAAAAAATTCTTGCCTCAACCTATGGAAGTGATAGTAATAAAGTGGTTCAGGATAATAAAATCATCAATTATGATAACCAACTTTTTCAAAGATTTAATGCCATCAGTGAGAAGAAGGAAAAGAATGGTCATAATCTATACACAGGCTTTATTATGTGGGCTCAAAAAATGAGGTATATATTGCTTTGTTCAATACTCGGTACACTTTTTATGCATCGAAATAAAAATATTTTTCTCAAGAGACATTGTTGGGGAGTGAGAATGTGAGAAAGAGAAAGAGAGAGAGAGAGAGAGAGAGAGAGAGAGAGAGAGAGAGAGAGAGAGAGAGAGACAGACAGACAGACAGACAGACAGATAGACTGACAGACACACACACACGCACAGAGAAAGAAAGAGATACAGAGAGACAGAGAGAGACAGAGACAGAGAGACAGAGACAGAAAGAGAAAGACAGACAGACAGAAGACAAAGTGACACAGAATAACCAAGACAGATATGAAAGCAAAACTAATGCGAAATGCAGAGAGGCGGGACTGGTAATTTTTTGTTCAATCGGGAATATTAATCATTCACTAACTAACAATCTAAAACCAAAACTAAAGTGTTAACTTTTGACCGTACGTGTGACTGACTTGCTCTAGACTCAGTCATAATGTATCTACTGATAACCTTTCTGGAATATCAGAGTTCTCAAAAGGAACTTATTGCCCACTTCGCTAAACTTCACCAAACCTCAAATTTAGCCTTAAGAAGAGTTTAGAGAGAAAGAACAACAACAACAACAACAACAACAACAACAAAAACAGCAACAAAAACAAAAACAACATCAA
>JAWDGP010003608.1:0-25000 GCA_033675545.1 Elysia crispata
ATTGTTAAAGTTAGCTACAGTTGCATGCCAAACTTCAAACAAGCAATAATAAATCACAATAATCGCCTATTACAAGACCAGAATGAAGACAAATCCACAAGCGAGAAAATGTGCAACTGTAGAAATAGAGAAGAATGCCCTCTAGACTTGAAATGCCTCACAGAATGCGTCGTCTACAAAGCAACCGTAATACAAACCGAATCTAACAACAAGGAAACGTACATAGGACTCACTGAAATGCATTTAAAACAACATAATAATCTACACAAATCATCTTTCAAACTAGAGCATAAAAAACCAGCTACAGGACGAAGCGAACATATTTGGGAATTAAAAAACAATAACATAGACTACAGAATAAAGTGGGAAATCGTAAAAAAGTAAGATTAATCACATCAGACAAAAAGTATTGCGCACTTTGGAAGAAAAGTTTGAAATTTTGCGGCAACAGCCCAGTCTAAACCACCCAAAAGAGGTCTTCTCACACTGTGTACACAAGAAGAAATACCTCCTATTCAACGTAAAGAGAAGAACAACACCTGACGAGTGCCACAGTTGAGCACGAAACTTCGAAGTCGTGGACCGCATAACGAGGTAGGACAATTTATATACATATATATATATATATATATATATATATATATATATATATATATATATATATATATATATATATATATGTTTCTCTATTTTCCTCTCTCTGTCTTAGTTTTTATCTCTGTCTCTCTCTGTCCCTCTTGCTCTCTCTGACTTTGTTTATATCTCTTTCTGTCTGTCTTTTTGTCTCCCTCTAACACATTCTCTGTGCTTCTCTAACACTATCTCTCTGTCTCTATCTATATATCTATCCATCTATCTCTTTCACTCTCATTCTGTGAGAGCTCGCGATCTGGTCAAACCAACATCAATTTAAGCTGCAAGTTGTTAAGTTAATGAAGCTGGTATAGCGATTGGGCTGAACTATCTATAGTGCCATGTCTGCCCGAACGAGCAGAACTGCTTAAGCAGCCGAGATAAATGGGTTTAGCTTTAACATTCATAAACCCCAAGTCCAGAACATGACTATTAGTTCTGGATCTTTCCACGCCAGGTGTTTTTTTGGGCCGAGCAACAGAAATGGCTTGACAGCCACTAAGCCAACTACCAGTTTATGTTTACAGACATTAGACAATGTGGCACCTGAACACTCCGCCGATTGAGCTCCGACCCTTGTGTTGGACGCTTTGCTAGATGAGACTGGAGTGAGTTTGGTAGCATCAGAGAGTTTACAGAACGCTACCAGATACTCTCTGGTAGAAGCCTGTTGTGAGCTCCAGAGGCAGCACAGATTCAAGCAATATTGTTCAGATGACCGGTTAATGCTGCAAATCATTTTCAGTTAGTCGGTCACATGCTATGATGTAAAGGTCGAGAATTGACTTTCAGGTTTACACTCACCAGCTAAACGGTTGAAAATGTCTTAACATTCTACGTTAGAGAGCTACGAGGATCAACTTCGAGGTCCGACATACAGGGACATTTTTTCAAGTATAATAACACCAAGAAGCAACAGCACAAGAAGGCTGATCGCATTCCATAAGTGAGATCTTTGTTACAATCATGTCTTTGTTCTAACTTATGACTGGGTCCATAGTTAACAGCACTAGGAGTTTATGACTGGGTACATAGTTAACAGCACTATGAGATGCTGATTCGTTCCATAGTTAACAGCACTAGGAAATTGTGACTGGGTACATAGTTAATAGCACTATGAGATTCTGATTCGGTCCATAGTGAACAGCACTAAGAGTTCATGACTGGGTGCATAGCTAACAGCACAAAGAGAAGATGACTGAGTACATAGTTAACAGCATTATGAGATGCTGATTCTTTCCATACTTAACAGCACAAAGAGAAGATGGCTGAGTACACAGTTAACAGCACTATGAGATTATGATTCGTTCCATAGTTAACAGCACTAGGAGTTTATGGCTGGGTACATAGTTACCAGCACTAAGAGATTATGACTGGCTAAAAAGTCAACAGCACTGCGAAATTAGTTAAAAATACTTTGGTAAAA
Organism: Elysia crispata; assembly: GCA_033675545.1. Classification (NCBI taxonomy): domain Eukaryota; kingdom Metazoa; phylum Mollusca; class Gastropoda; family Plakobranchidae; genus Elysia; species Elysia crispata. Next base: position 2,060 of record JAWDGP010003608.1, read on the forward strand.
GTACTAAGAGATTATGGCAGAATACATAGTAAACAGCACTAGGAGATTTCATCTCGGTACATAATTAACAGACCAGGAGATTATGACTCGGTACATAGTTAACAGCTCTAGGAGATTGTATCTCGTTACAGAATTAGCAGACTAGAAGATTATGACCAGGTACATAGTTAACAGCACTAGGAGATTATATCTCGATACATAATCAACAGCACTAGGAGATTATGACCAGGTACATAGTTAAGAGCACTAGGAGATTATATCTCGATACATAATCAACAGCACTTGGAGATTATGACCAGGTACATAGTTAAGAGCACTAAGAGATTATGACTCAATGTATACTTAACAGCACTAGGAGATTATGACTGGTTACATAGTTAACAGTACTAGAAGATTATGACTGGGTACAGGGTTAGCAGCACTGCGAAATTAGTTAAAAATACTTTGTTTATGGCAGAATACATAGTGAACAGGACTGGGAGATTATTAAAAGTGCACAGTTAACATCACTGAGAAACTAGTGAAGAATACCTAGTAAACAACACTGGGAGACTTAAACAGGGTACATAGCTAACATAACTGGCAAATTACAACAGTGTACATTTTTAACAGCATTGGGAGATTACCACGGAAATTATTTATACCCCTACTTATATAAAAAAAAATTAGTGCTCATTGTCTGCTCCCCTCCTCGAACTTTGCCTATCTCTACAGACTTATTCAGACACTTGAAAATTATAAAATAGTTTTTTTTATAAAATACTATACATCAGATTAGGGACATGACCCCCGTTTTTCAAAAAGCAATGTTTTGTTGTCATTAAATAAAAATTGGACCTTTGATTTTATTTGTTCTTCAATGTACGCCTCCCGCAATGGCCATCAACTTCACTAGATAGCGGTAATTCTAAAAAGTTTGATCGTTGCCCATCACCACAGACTTACACATTGATTGTTGCCCATCACCACAGACTTACACATTGATTGTTGCCCATCACCACAGACTTACACAGTCACTTAAATATAACAAAACATTAGGGTCATGACTCCGACTTTTTAAAAAGCAATGTTTTGTGTCAATTGATCAAAATTAGACCGTTGAAATTACTTTTTGTTCAATTTAGATCTAGATCTACCTCTCCCGCATAGCTTAGGCCAACCTGTGATAAGACCACCTCAGTCTGAGTGATATAATTAATTGTGGAAGATAGATCGATATTAAGATGGCAGGTGAGAAAAAGAGACGTTTAAGACGATCCAGATACGTAGAAACACTCAATCAAAATCAAATACCCAACCCCCCCCCAAAAAAAAAAAAAAAAACAACAAAAAAACACCACCACAAACAACACTTAATCAACCATCCATATCTATCGATACTGATCGAAATCTAGATCTGGATCTACGACAAACTGGATCTAGATCTTTAGATCAACCAAGATCTGATCCAGATAGTGAAAACAGACGTAGCTCTAGATCTCCACAACGTAGACCCAGCTTTAGATCTGCTACACCACCACAAGAAGCAGAGACCCATACGGATTAGATCTACATCAACACTGCCGCCTTTACCTTATATCAGACAAGCAGCTCCCATTCATACTCACTAGGAGACAGTTTCCAATAAAAACCGTCCTATGCCATGACTATAAACAAGTCACGGGGTCAGACTTAGACAAAAGTTGGAATTTATCTTCCACAGTCAGTTTTCACTCATGGTCAGTTGTATGTGGCTATGTCAAGAGTTAAAAGCTATTCTGGTTTACAATTTGCATTGGCACCGCCATCAGAGAACTCTTTGACTATAACAAGCTACACCAATAATGTTGTCTTCAATTCAGCATAAATATTATAATGGTGAGCACAATAATTTTCTGTTAAATTTATTAATACATGGGTATTGATTGAAACTTTCAATCCTGCGAATTCGAGGACTTTCAACTAGTATATATGTTTTTATGGGAGATATAGTTCATATCTACGGGAGAACGATAAATAATACATAGTTAACTGGACTGGAAGATTATGACAAAATAGATAATGAACATCACTGTGAGATTAGTAAAGAATACATAGTTAACAGCATGGGCAGATAAAGATTGAATGTATAGTTAACAGCACTTGAAGATTATTACAGGATACACAGTTAACGTGCGGGACTGAGAAATTAGTAAAATTTACATCGTTAGCAACTCTGGCTCTCCAGATGAAGGTTTCAAGTGACCACAGGATCGTGAAGGGAAACCAGAACAAAAGAGGCCTGGGCCTGCCTTATCTTCTTTCAATGAATTTTGGCTTCCCTGTGGCGTGGAACTGTTGTAACTTTATAACCCTGGCCGTCAGATCTCCTCAATATAGAACCTGGTTACCCTGCAGGGTAAAACTTTTGTAACTTTATAACCCTGACCGTCAAATCTCCTCAATAGAGAACCTGGCTACCCTGCAGTGTGAAACTATTGTAACTTTATAACCCTAGCCCGCCTGATCTCCTCAATAGAGAACCTGGCTACCCTGCAGTGTGAAACTTTTGTAACTTTATAACCCTAGCCCGCCTGATCTCCTCAATAGAGAACCTGGCTACCCTGCAGTGTGAAACTTTTGTAACTTTATAACCCTAGCCCACCTGATCTCCTCAGTATAGAACCTGGCTACCCTGCAGGGTGAAACTTTTGTAACTTTATAACCCTGGCCCGCCTGATCTCCTCAATAGAAAACCTGGCTACCCTGCAGGTGAAACTTTTGTAAATTTATAACCCTGGCCCACCTGATCTCCTCAGTATAGAACCTGGCTACCCTGCAGTGTGAAACTTTTGTAACTTTATAACCCTGGCCCGCCTGATCTCCTCAGTATAGAACCTGGCTACCCTGCAGTGTGAAACTTTTGTAACTTTATAACCCTGGCCCACCTGATCTCCTCAGTATAGAACCTGGCTACCCTGCAGTGTGAAACTTTTGTAACTTTATAACCCTGGCCCGCCTGATCTCCTCAGTATAAAATCTGGCTACCCTGCAGGGTGAAACTTTTGTAACTTTATAACCCTGGCCCACCTGATCTCCTCAGTATAGAACCTGGCTACCCTGCAGTGTGAAACTTTTGTAACTTTATAACCCTGGCCCACCTGATCTCCTCAGTATAGAACCTGGCTACCCTGCAGGGTGAAACTTTTGTAACTTTATAACCCTGGCCCACCTGATCTCCTCAGTATAGAACCTGGCTACCCTGCAGTGTGAAACTTTTGTAACTTTATAACCCTGGCCTTCCAGATCTCCTAAATATAGAACCTGGCTACCCTGCAGTGTGAAACTTTTGTAACTTTATAACCCTGGCCCACCTGATCTCCTCAATATAGAACCTGGCTACCCTGCAGGGTAAAACTTTTGTAACTTTATAACCCTGGCCCACCTGATCTCCTCAATATAAAACCTGGCTACCCTGCAGTGTGAAACTTTTGTAACTTTATAACCCTGGCCCGCCTGATCTCCTCAATATAGAACCTGGCTACCCTGCAGTGTGAAACTTTTGTAACTTTATAACCCTGGCCCACCTGATCTCCTCAGTATAGAACCTGGCTACCCTGCAGGGTGAAACTTTTGTAACTTTATAACCCTGGCCCTCCTGATCTCCTCAATAGAGAACCTGGCTACCCTGCAGGTGAAACTTTGTAACTTTATAACCCTGGCCCACCTGATCTCCTCAGTATAGAACCTGGCTACCCTGCAGTGTGAAACTTTTGTAACTTTATAACCCTGACCCGTCAAATCTCCTCAATATAAAACCTGGCTACCCTGCAGTGTGAAACTTTTGTAACTTTATAACCCTGGCCCACCTGATCTCCTCAGTATAGAACCTGGCTACCCTGCAGTGTGAAACTTTTGTAACTTTATAACCCTGGCCCACCTGATCTCCTCAATATAAAACCTGGCTACCCTGCAGTGTGAAACTTTTGTAACTTTATAACCCTGACCCGTCAAATCTCCTCAGTATAGAACCTGGCTACCCTGCAGGGTAAGACTTTTGTAACCTTATAACCCTGACCGTCAAATCTCCTCAGTATAGAACCTGGCTACCCTGCAGGGTAAGACTTTTGTAACCTTATAACCCTGACCGTCAAATCTCCTCAGTATAGAACCTGGCTACCCTGCAGTGTGAAACTATTGTAACTTTATAACCCTAGCCCGCCTGATCTCCTCAATAGAGAACCTGGCTACCCTGCAGTGTGAAACTTTTGTAACTTTATAACCCTAGCCCGCCTGATCTCCTCAATAGAGAACCTGGCTACCCTGCAGTGTGAAACTATTGTAACTTTATAACCCTAGCCCGCCTGATCTCCTCAATAGAGAACCTGGCTACCCTGCAGTGTGAAACTTTTGTAACTTTATAACCCTGGCCCGCCAGATCTCCTCAATAGAAAACCTGGCTACCCTGCAGTGTGAAACTTTTGTAACTTTATAACCCTGGCCTGCCTGATCTCCTCAATAGAACCTGGCTACCCTGCAGTGTGAAACTTTTGTAACTTTATAACCCTGGCCCGCCTGACCTCCTCAATACAAAATCTGGTTGGTCCACTATGTAGAACTGTTGTAACCTTTTTACCCTGGACTTCGTGGACCTTGGCCCATAAGTGTGTTGCCATGTGTTTTCTCTTGTCTGCACTTCCTTTTGACTCTGCGTCTCCCTTGCACACACTCTCTTTTTCTCCCTCTTCCTCTGTCATTTTCTTTCCTCTCCAACACTTCTTCCTCCTTCATTTAAGTTCCTGAGCTTGATCCAATATTGTGCTTTATTTATTTCGAGATACGACAATCGTGAACTAGTCATTATAAATGACCGCATTGGTCTATCCCATTGTTTAGGGTCACAAGTTGCCTTGTCTGTATTATAATCTCTCAATATAAAACATTCCCCAAAAACACGTGAAAAGGTGTTTTCTTTTGTTGTTTTTTTTTTTTTTTTTGCTTTCCGCTATATAAAACCAAAATGCCACTTGTCAAAGTTTGAGTTTTAAAATTATATCTTAAGACAAGGGGATAAATTGCAAAACAAGAAAAATTTACAAATTCATATCTCAAAAAGTTTATACTTGCACATTAGTAAAAAAAAAAGTGTGATGAAAAACTAATATAAAGAATCGCTTCTTAAAAAAACAAAAACAAAACAAAAAACTAGCAGACTAATACGTATACGTGTTTTTCTATGGGTAAGAACAGACCTGAAGCTATGGTTAGTGTCGGGATTATGAAGACACATTCACATGATAAACAGTAACGTATTTCAGTAGACAATGTCTGAAAACTATGGACTCGTCATGTGGCAACCTCAAAATCAAGTACCTCTCTTGGAGGGGGGTGGGGGTGATTTCATCAATATGTCAATCCTGTTTGCTGTAGTGAGCCAAGGCCTTCTATATGGTTATTATTTGAGAGGTGGCCTTGGGTGAGCTTGCGGCACAAGTTATCCCCTAATAAGGAAGTTGTTTTCAACCTCGTGTGTTATCCGTATAACCAGAGAGTCATCGTTCGTCACATGAGGGAAGTGGTCAGACTAGGGTTTGAGGGTTGGGGGAGAAGGAGTACAGAGAGAAGAGAGAGAGAGAGAGAGAGAGAGAGAGAGAGAGAGAGAGAGAGAGAGAGAGAGAGAGAGAGAGAAAGAGTGGAGAGAGAGAGAGAGAGAGAGAGAGAGAGAGAGAGAGAGAGAGAGAGAGCGAGAGAGATGGTGACCATGTTTGTGTTTCAACCTGCTGAGGAAATCTCACTTCAGTTGTGCGTTTGACCTTGACCTTTCCTCTGGACAAGACGCAAGGACTCCAACAACAGCAGTAAAGGAGGAAAAATGAGCGGATTTGGGTCTGTATGTCTGGACAGTTTATATCATAGCAATAGAGGAAGTGAGCACCAGATGATGTCTTCACACAATCAGTAAAAACGTGAAACTGTCGAAAAGACAGCCAGAAATACCAAATGCTACTACTACTACTACTACTACTACTACTACTACTACTACTACTACTACTACTACTACTACTACTACTACTACTACTACTACTACTACTACTTCTTCTACTACTACTACTACTACTACTACTACTACTACTACTACTACTACTACTACTACTACTACTACTACTACTACTACTACTAATAATAATAATAATAATAATAATAATAATAATAATAATAATAATACAGACGCAGATCAAAATTTAAAAAACAACTGTTATCAGGTAGAAGCTTTCAGTTTAGATTGGAGCCTGGGCCAGGCCACACAAACTGGGCGGATCGTCTGCTGAAATACAGGTTCTTGCCTTGGTTATCTTGAAGGAAGTACACAGGTGGAGGCACAAGGTTATGGTGGCCAGAGAGAGAAAGGGAGATAGATAAATAGATAAATTGATATATATATATATATACAGAGAGAGAGAGAGAGAGAGAGAGAGAGAGAGAGAGAGAGAGAGAGAGAGAGAGAGAGAGAGAGAGAGAGAGAGAGAGAAAGAAGTAGATAGAGAGAAAAAGAGAGTCAGACCTAATGCATTTTTCATAATTTATGAGTTCAAGGATTCACGTAAGAGTTGATTGTATGACTGCCCGGTTGATTGGTAAAGGCTTTGAGCTATATATTTTGCGATTCACTGTCAAACAAGTTTCAGGGATAACGTGAAAGTTTGGAGGCTTGAGTTTTTAACTATTCGGCCTCTGGTATTCCAAAACATCAAACACAGCTTAGCAGAAATTACAAAATAGAAGATGCGCAAAACAGCAAGAAGGGCGACTGCAGGCAACGCTAGATTGTTGCCTTTTAAAATATTCGCTGGTTACAAGAGACGACACTCACGAAATAAACTGGGTTGTGAGTCTTCCCTCCGCTGCTTGCGGCAGCCGTTCCAGCCCTTCTTCTGTTTAAGTTATGATTCATTAGACGGGCTGCTGTAGCTACTGGTGCAGCGTGTTTAATGAACTACGGTAGAGACTACCTGGAGAGAGATGCTGTCTATTCTAAACCAACCTGGATCTCGGTAGGCCGAGCGTTTTGCAACAAACTTTAACTTTAATCTGGCTACTTGAAGAGCTGCGAGCTTGTTAAAACGCGCCATAAAAAAAAAACTCCAGATGGAAATACTTGATGCCAAAAATTTGCCAAAAATCTTCGAGTTTTATGGCAGCTCATCAATTCAAGTGCTGATGATAAACTGCGATGAGAGCGGCTCAGGTGGATGGACGCCTCTCTTGCTCCCCGCCCGTCAGTCGAATGGCGCACCTGGTGCGGCAGCCAGGACCTGAGGCTCGGCTTGTTGTGGTTCCCCTGTAGAATAACAAACACAGGAGATTGCTCAGTCTCTTCATAACTCGTCCAGCCTAATGCTCACATTAAGCTTCGGCAAGATACACATACTGTTAGAGACTTTTTTTTAAGTCAAGAATAAATGGGGGGAGCACCTCCCCCCCCCCTTCCCCGCCCCCCCTCTCTCCCCCCTCTCTCTCTCTCTCTCTCTCTCTCTCTCTCTCTCTCTCTCTCTCTCTCTCTCTCTCTCTCTCTCTCTCTTTCTCAGTCTCTGTCTCTATTTCTTTTCTCTCTCTTTCTCTCTTTCTCTGCCTCTGACTGTCTGTCTGTCTCTCTCACTCTCTCTCTGTCTTTCTCTATCTCTCTGTGTCTAAGTGTGTGTCTCTCTCTCACTTTCTCTCCTCCTCCTCTCTCTCTCTCTTACCCTATCATTTCTCCCCTCTATATCCCTATCTTTTTCCCCTCTCTCATACTCATTGCCTGGAATGTTATGGTCTGAGGAACACCTTCTCAGGTAGGACGACGGAGCAATTACCAGCCTAATTCTAAACTGAGCCGAACTTAATGAAGAGCGCGGCTTTTCTCACGGCCCATTTGTCACTTCAAACACACAGGAGCGGTTCGAATGGCTCGCGCTGGTCTGTTTGTGTGTCTGCTGGTCCGGCTAGCAACATTGCCAATCTCCAGTTTGTCATAACACCTGGCTGAGGTGCCTCTCTTGGTTAACGAGATCTATACTGAAAGTGAATACATTCGTTCTGAAGCTTGGTGTATCTTCGCTACATCGAGCTTGAGTCATAATGGGACAAACCAATCAAATTGTGGAGAAAAGCAGTTGATTCATTCACAGACTTTGTTCGACTCAGCTATAATTAGGTTGGCAAGACTTCATTCACATGAGAACAACCTATTCAAATTGTAAAATTTTATGGGAATGAAAAAAGTAGTTCTAAAACTCGGCGTACCTTAGCTAGATCTAAGTTGAGCTAGTATTCATTCATATGAGAATAACACAACCAAACCATAAATAATAAACATTTTTGGTTTGTTTTCTTTTTTACTTAAAGAAGTTTGACAGCTTCCAAAGCAGATCCGAACACCATCGCCCGTTCCTCCTGATGGTCTCTCAATCATAGTCATACATCATGTCTTTACTAGCTTCCATGTTCACTTCAGAATGAAAAAAAAATGATAATATTTATATTAAATAATGTGAACTAAATTTTTTTGAAATGTTACCCTAAATGATTCAATTTCAATAGAATTCTTCACTTCTCTAGAGTTTGAGAGCTTGGAACTTGAAATTCTGAATTTACAAGAGGACCTTGGACTGGTGGTGCTTTTCTCATTTTTTAATTTGTCAAAATGATTTTTAAGAGTTAACATGTCTCTATAATGAGAGATGATAGGTCACCATGATAGTCTTCGCTAGAGGGAAGTATTAATGTCAATAGTACCATTACTGAAAGGGTTGGTGGATTTTTAACTGCTGGGTAAACAGTCTCCGAATCTGTAGTATCCTGCACATCCAAAGCAAGGTGACTACCACATAGAAACTTGTTAACATATATATCTCCATCGTGTATCATTCAGATAATTAGTGCAAAGATCTGAACAGGTGGACCACTGACATCTGTGCTATCCTAAAACAGATCAACTCCAAGACACCAAACTAGTCAGAAGATCCTAGCTAGCCTTTCTTATAACACCTGAACACTGAGACACAAAACTAGTCTGAAGATCGTAACTGGCCTATTTTATAACACCTGAACACTGAGACACAAAACTAGTCGGAAGATCGTATCTGGCCTATCTTATAACACCTGAACACTGAGACACAAAACTAGTCGGAAGATCGTAACTGGCCTATCTTATAACACCTGAACACTGAGACACAAAACTAGTCGGAAAATCCTATGCAAACACTAAGATACTAAAACAAATGCATAGAGCCAAACTAGGACATGCGAACACTGAGATACTTAAACAAATGCAAAGAGTCAAACTAGGACATGCGAACACTGAGATACTAAAACAAATGGAAAGATCCAAACTAGGACAGGCAAACACTGTGATACTAAAACAAATGGAAAGTTCCAAACTAGGACATGCGAACACTGAGATACTTAAACAAATGCAAAGAGTCAAACTAGGACATGCGAACACTGAGATACTAAAACAAATGGAAAGATCCAAACACTGAGATACTAAAACAAATGGAAAGATCTAAACTAGGACATCCAAACACTGAGATACTAAAACAAATGGAAAGATCCAAACTAGGACAGGCAAACACTGTGATACTAAAACAAATGGAAAGATCCAAACTAGGACAGGCAAACACTGTGATACTAAAACAAATGGAAAGATCCAAACTAGGACATCCAAACACTGAGCTACTAAAACAAATGGAAAGATCCAAACTAGGACAGGCAAACACTGTGATACTAAAACAAATGGAAAGATCCAAACTAGGACAGGCAAACACTGTGATACTAAAACAAATGGAAAGATCCAAACTAGGACAGGCAAACACTGTGATACTAAAACAAATGGAAAGATCTAAACTCTTCATTGCATGACACGCGAACACTGAGTTGGTAAGTCATGTAAGAGAAGATCAGACCTGCTATACATTAAGAGACTTTTATTTGTAATGAATTTCATAGAGTGGCTTTATATTCTAATTAAATGCATTGAAACTTAACAGAAAAGATTTTTTTTTTTACTACAGCTATGACAGGGTTCGAATTCCAAAAAGGGCAAAAGAAGTGGTTGTAGCAATAGTAGTAGTAGTAGTAGTAGTAGTAGTAGTAGTAGTAGTAGTAGTAGTAGTAGTAGTAGTAGTAGCAGTAGCAGTAGCAGTAGCAGTAGCAGTAGTAGTAGTAGTAGTAGTAGTAGTAGTAGTAGTAGTAGTAGTAGTAGTAGTAGTAGTAGTAGTAGTAGTAGTAGTAGTAGTAGTAGTAGTAGTAGTAGTAGTAGTAGTAGTGGCAGGAATAATAATCAAAACAGCAGCACACAGAACTCAGGAGAATATCCTCTTCTGTTTCCATAAATTTGTTACTGCAAGCACCAATCTCGGCTGTCTAGGCTAGCTACTCGGATAGGAGATATGGGTGGGTAACGTGCCTCAAGAAGCACGTGCGGTTTGTTGAGAAGCAGCTGGTGTATATCACTAGAGATGTTGCCCGATTGTCTCCCCTTTAGATCAAGAGATCATTTCTTGTGGACGCAGATTCTCTGTTTGAACTTTACATTTTTCCTTGATAATTTCAAGAGCCTGAACAACAGGTCGGAAAAGATAACGTGAAAAGAAAATAGTTGTATAGTTACGGTAAAAGTTGAAAGTAAAGATGGAAAATGTTTAAACTAGACAAATGGATATCTTTTTAGAAGTAGGTATTATATATATATTCAGAGATATCATATATACATAGATGGAAAATAGATTGAGAGATTGAGAGAGAAATCGATATATTTTAGATAGACAAAACCGTAGTGAGGAGAGACCTTTTAACATATTTATTTTTTCTATGTATAAAATAATAAAGTAGCTCGTAACTCCTGAATTCTCTGGAGACTGTATTTCTTACTAGATTTCTGTCTAGATTTCTACCAACTATGGACAGACATTTTTCCAGTCGAACGTAACATAACTTTTAACATCAAAATCGTTTTCTAATTAATGTTTAGATAAAAAATGAACCAAGCTTTATAGTAGAGAGTTAGGTCTGCTGTCGAGTGATTCCAGACTTCGTTTTGACATCAATTTCAGAGAAATTCTTGCTCTTCATGTCAAGAAACTGCTAGAGAAAGGACACTGTTACAGGCTGTCTTAAAATATTTTGATCTGGTCTTACTTAGTTCATAAGATCTACATCCAGATTTAACTTTGAGGCTTAGCATTTTGTATGTTGAAATTGATTTAACAGTGATTTTTTTTTAATTTTCCAACCAAAAACTCCTCTTGCATTACACTATAACTGTGTAAAAAGCTGCAGCCAGCAGCCCAGTGTCCAGTGCGGCAGGCTCTGGCACACTTCAAAAGTGACCACTGCGTCTCTCAATCTCCTGGAATTGATCAGACCTGGATTTACAATTTGCATACCAATGATCTCTGACCGATGGCCAGGCTAGGTTCTGTCAGTTGAGTCTTCATTCCGTAGTCCTGGAGAGCCAGCATACAATTGATTGGTTTACCTAGCTTGGCTGAGGTCTGCGGAGGAACAGTTTTGTTTTCAAAATTATTTATCATAATTGGAAAAAAAAAAAAAAAAAAACGATTTTTGAATTCAAGTTCAAGGTTTAAAAAAGAGAAAATTGATTGAAGAGGTCGCAGGTTACGTTGTCCGTTACGAATGTTGTGGATGATAAAAGAGCACAGGAAACGTAAATATAAAACTTAGGAAGAACAGTTAAGAAGAAGGCGCTCATAAAAATTCAAATCGTCATGAAAATATCAAGTAAAGAAATAAATGAATCTTACCATGTTGAAATAATTCGACTTTACTCTTGTAAGATCATACTTTTTGTCCAAGCATTATGTTTGTTTGCTTCAAGAAATAGCTTTATTCTCTAGGTGGCTTACATTAGCGATTCTTTCTCCCATCTTTCTTTCATTCTGTAAATTTGTTTTAATAATCAATGAAAAACTTTCGGGATCAATGTGGGCCTCTCACCTTGACCACCGTCACCGTGTGCCCAGTTGACCGAGCCGCTGTATAGAAGTGACATTTTCCGGCAAGCAGCGGAAAGGAGCGCCCCCTGGTATTTACTTTGATTGATTGACCTGATTGCACTTCCGTCAAGATCGAAACTAGCGCAGGTTACCCGGCTCTAGGAAACTCCATGCAGGAGAAAGCAGTCTCTGCTGACAATAGCGCAAAATCTCGTCTCTCTGGCAAAAAGACGGTTCAAGGTCACTTTCTATAAGTTTACTCTGAAATTTAAAATATACCACAATTACCTGCTTGGACGTGAATCGGGTTGAAAAAAAAAATTTGTGAATAGGGAAGTAGGTAAACTTGGTCCGCCAATAGAGCCATCCACTGTTACACGGTCTGAACCATTAGCCTCATCCAGCCATTTGCGCCATCCACTGCTACACGATCTGAGCCATTAGAGCCATCCACTGTTACACGGTCTGAACCATTAGCCTCATCCACTGCTACACGAACTGAGCTATTAGTGGCATCCACTGCTACACTATCTGCGCCATTAGCGATATCCACTGTTACACGGTCTGAGCCATTTGCATCATCCACTGCTACGCGATCTGAGCCATTAACGACATCCACTGCTACACGGTCTGTGCAATTAGTGACATCCACTGCTACACGATCTGAGCCATTAGCGCCATCCACTGCTACACGAACTGAGCTATTAGTGACATCCACTGCTACAAGATCTGCACCATTAGCAACATCCACTGCAGCACGATCTATGCCATTGACGACATCCACTGCTACACGGTCTGTGCAATTAACGTCATCCACTGCTACACGGTCTGTGCAATAAGTGACATCCTCTGCTACACGATCTGAGCCATTAGCGTCATCCACTGCTACACGGTCTGTGCAATTAACGTCATCCACTGCTACACGGTCTGTGCAATAAGTGACATCCTCTGCTACACGATCTGAGCCATTAGCGTCATCCACTGCTACACGATCTGAGCCATTAGTGTTATCCACTGCTACACGATCTGAGCCATTAGTGTTATCCACTGCTACACGATCTGAGCCATTAGTGTTATCCACTGCTACACGATCTGAGCCATTAGTGTTATCCACTGCTACATGATCTGAGCCATTAGTGTTATCCACTGCTACACGATCTGAGCCATTAGTGTTATCCACTGCTACACGATCTGAGCCATTAGCATTATCCACTGCCACACGATCTGAGCCAAGGTCATTTTTCTCACTTGTATTAATCCAGAAATTTTCTGTATCTTACTTTCTATAAAAAAGATTTCTTTTTAAGTCTACATTTCTTCTTTCAAGTTAGACTTGTGAAGTCTAAACATATGATGTAAAAAAAAATTAATGTGGGGTGGAAAAAATATTGTTTCAAAACTAAAAAAAAGTTGAATTTTTAATCTATTTTTTTTTTTAACAAACAAAAGCTGAAAGTTTTGATAAACATTATCTCTATGATTTTATTTTCATGTGTCAAATCGATCGTTTTTTGTTTTTGTTTGTTTTATTTTTTTTTTTTTGGAATAAAAAAAAGATAACGTGTCGCTTTTTTTCCCTCCCGGCTTTCGATTTGAACACACAATTATAATAAAAAAAAGTATTCAAAATAACTATTGTGCAGTAAAAACATATTTTTTTTGCTCCATAAAGCTTCAGTATCAAATTTTCACAACTAGCATTGCAACTTCTCTTTTTCTCATTTGGATTTTCTATTTAATATGTAGAGAAGCCATTTTGGACCTAGACAGAGACCAGTTCGGCTCGAGCCAGGCACAAACCCTGCACAATGATAAGCCGAGAGTCAGGGGCGGTAACAACTTGACAACGGCCGGCTGTAGCTAATGGGGCGAAACCTCTGATCATAGAGCGGTCACCTCAGTGCCAGCTGGTAGATGTGCTGGGGTGAGAAATCAAAATATCCATATAGGGGGAGGGGTAAATACATGATAGATTTACCTTCTTTGGTCCACATGGTAGGAAAGGGCGGTAGAAGCTGGTCTTTCTTAGGTAATCTTTGAACCACACGATTTGAAGGGCGGTAGAGGGCTCCTTTGCTTAAGTCATCATAAATTCACCGTAAAGGGCGGTAGGATCTTGAAATACCTAGGTCATCTCTGATCCACACATTGGGAGGGGTAGGATGAAGAATCAAGCTTGCATTACCTACGTCATCTGTGATCCACGCGGTGGGAGGGGTAGGATCAAGGATCAAGTTTGCATTACATACGTCATCTGTGATCCACGCGGTGGGAGGGGTAGGATCAAGGATCAAGCTTGCATTACCTACGTCATCTGTGATCCACGCGGTGGGAGGGGTAGGATACAGGATCAAGCTTGCATTACCTACGTCATCTGTAATCTACGAGGTGGAAAGGTAGGATCAAGAATCAAGCTTGCATTACCTACGTCATCTGTGATCCACGCGGTGGGAGGGGTAGGATCAAGGATCAAGCTTGCATTACCTACGTCATCTGTAATCTACGCGGTGGAAAGGTAGGATCAAGGATCAAGCTTGCATTACCTACGTCATCTGTGATCCACGCGGTGGGAGGGGTAGGATCAAGGATCAAGCTTGCATTACCTACGTCATCTGTGATCCACGCGGTGGGAGGGGTAGGATGAAGAATCAAGCTTGCATTACCTACGTCATCTGTGATCCACGCGGTGGGAGGGGTAGGATGAAGAATCAAGCTTGCATTACCTACGTCATCTGTGATCCACGCGGTGGAAGGGTAGGATCAAGGATCAAGCTTGCATTACCTACGTCATCTGTGATCCACGCGGTGGGAGGGGTAGAATGAAGAATCAAGCTTGCATTACCTGCGTCATCTGTGATCCACGCGGTGGAAGGGTAGGATTAAGGATCAAGCTTGCATTACCTACGTCATCTGTAATCTACGCAGTGGGAGGGTAGGATGAAGGATCAAGCTTGCATTACCTACGTCATCTGTGATCCACGCGGTGGGAGGGGTAGAATGAAGAATCAAGCTTGCATTACCTACGTCATCTGTGATCCACGCGGTGGGAGGGGTAGGATCAAGGATCAAGCTTGCATTACCTACGTCATCTGTGATCCACGCGGTGGGAGGGGTGGGATCAAGGATCAAGCTTGCATTACCTACGTCATCTGTGATCCACGCGGTGGAAGGGTAGGATGAAGGATCAAGCTTGAATGCATTGCCTAGGTCATCTGTGATCCCCACGATGAGAGGTGTGGGGTGAGGGATGAAGCTTGAATGCATTACCTTGGTCATCTCTGATCCCCTCGATGAGAGGTGTGTAGTGAGGGATCAAGCTTGAATGCATTACCTTGGTCATCTCTGATCCCCTCGATGAGAGGTGTGTAGTGAGGGATCAAGCTTGAATGCATTACCTTGGTCATCTCTGATCCCCTCGATGAGAGGTGTGTAGTGAGGGATCAAGCTTGAATGCATTACCTTGGTCATCTCTGATCCCCTCGATGAGAGGTGTGTAGTGAGGGATGAAGCTTGAATGCATTACCTTGGTCATCTCTGATCCCCTCGATGAGAGGTGTGTAGTGAGGGATCAAGCTTGAATGCATTACCTTGGTCATCTCTGATCCCCTCGATGAGAGGTGTGTAGTGAGGGATGAAGCTTGAATGCATTACCTTGGTCATCTCTGATCCCCTCGATGAGAGGTGTGTAGTGAGGGATCAAGCTTGAATGCATTACCTTGGTCATCTCTGATCCACACGATGAGAGCAGTAACAACAAGAGAAGTCACATATCACTAATGTCATTAAGACAGATAAAGAGAGCAGAAACAGATCACTATTGTTTTATAAATCTCATCTGTTTATTCACCACTGAAATGTGCTCGATAGATCCGCTATTTTTTTTCAACACTCCCCATCTCCGTGTAGATGTGTGTTTGTGTGTATGTTGGTGTGCCAGTGAGAAATCTTGCCATTATCGCTAACCAGATCTCTATGGAAGGATTGCCCGGCCTCGAGCACCTCTAGCTGAGAATGAAGGACCTGTCAGAGAGACACTCTGTGGGTGGGTGTGCTGAGGTTTATCACACAGCTCGCACTGAGCTCGTGTCTTCATCTCTTAGTCATGATTGATGGCCTCTTCATTTATACTCACAGAGTGAGCAATATTGAGCAGGTGCAAGAGATGGAAAACCGATTACATCTGTAATCTGTGAAACATTAATTTTGTATCTCGACTTTAGCTTGTCGCACGGAAATCTTAGCTTTGCCATAGTTTTACAAGCAGATATTTGCCCAGCTCTCTGGATCTTGCGATGGCTAACCGGCCCATTTTTCAATAAAGACCCCACGCCTCACCTTAAACATCGCCATGCCTCACACTTGACATTGAAGCTCTCTACACATGTTGAGCTTTTCACTGTGTTTAATCAAAATAACAAGGAGCAGGAAAGCATTAATACATCTCTTTAGAAGCCGATACAGTTTGACCATTATGGAAAGTAGCGGATACGTTTAGGCCTGTTACGCTAGAAGGGGATATAGTTTGAGCAGAGTAGGTAAGAACCGATAGAGTTTGATCAAACTCGCTGGGAACAGATACTGTTTGATCAGTCTCGCTGGGAGCGGATAGAGTTTGATTAGTCTGGCTGGGAGCGGATAGAGTTTGATCAGTGTGGCTGGGAGCGGATAGAGTTTGATTAGTCTGGCTGGGAGCGGATAGAGTTTGATTAGTCTGGCTGGGAGCGGATAGAGTTTGATCAGTGTGGCTGGGAGCGGATAGAGTTTGATTGGTCTCGCTGGGAGCGGATTGAGTTTGATTAGTCTGGCTGGGAGCGGATACTGTTTGATCAGTGTGGCTGGGAGCGGATAGAGTTTGATCAGTGTGGCTGGGAGCGGATAGAGTTTGATTAGTCTGGCTGGGAGCGGATAGAGTTTGATCAAACTCGCTGGGAACAGATACTGTTTGATCAGTCTCGCTGGGAGCGGATAGAGTTTGATTAGTCTGGCTGGGAGCGGATAGAGTTTGATTAGTCTGGCTGGGAGCGGATAGAGTTTGATCAGTGTGGCTGGGAGCGGATAGAGTTTGATTGGTCTCGCTGGGAGCGGATTGAGTTTGATTAGTCTGGCTGGGAGCGGATAGAGTTTGATCAGTGTGGCTGGGAGCGGATAGAGTTTGATTAGTCTGGCTGGGAGCGGATAGAGTTTGATCAGTGTGGCTGGGAGCGGATAGAGTTTGATTAGTCTGGCTGGGAGCGGATAGAGTTTGATTAGTCTGGCTGGGAGCGGAGCTTGATTAGTATGGTTGGGAGCGGATAGAGTTTGATCAGTCTGGCTGGGAGCGGATACAGTTTGATTAGTCTGGCTGGGAGCGGAGCTTGATTAGTATGGTTGGGAGCGGATAGAGTTTGATCAGTCTGGCTGGGAGCGGAAACAGTTTGATCAGTCTGGCTGGGAGCGGATGTAGTTTGATCAGTCTGGCTGTGAGCGGATACAGTTCGATCAGTCTGGCTGGGAGCGTATACAGTTTGATCAGTCTGGCTGTGAGCGGATACAGTTCGATCAGTCTGGCTGTGAGCGGATACAGTTCGATCAGTCTGGCTGGGAGCGTATACAGTTTGATCAGTCTGGCTGGGAGCATATACAATTTGATCACTGTGGCTGATAGCGAATACTATTCAATCAGTGTGGCTAAGAGTATGCAGTCTAATCCACCTCGCTAGGTCGGTTTACCCTTTTGTCCATCTTCCTAAGGTAAAAAACAGTTGTTCTATCTCGCTTTGGTGCTTGCCACAAGAAGGATACGTTTGATCAGTTTGGATTTAAACGTATACAGTTTGGTCAATGTCGTAATAAATGGATGCAGTTTAGTGCACCCGGTTACGAGCGGGTATAGAATGAGAATCTTCTTAGGAACTGACCCAGTTTGTTAATTTGATTAGGCGTTGACAGTTTCATCCAAAGTATAGAAATCTTATATAAACGAAAGGGTTGGAAAAAATATAAAGAAACAGTTTTGATAAGAACAATGAAGGTTAACGTCTCGATTCATGGCTATTGCATTACGCTTAATATGTTTCAAGCCAAATAACTAAGCACGGTGAAGAGTAATCGGTATCGTTTATCTGGTCTTCACCTCTAAATTCTTTCTCTTTTAGTGGCTAGTGATTAACACTATCAAGTTGTCTTTCTCTCCGGTTAACCAGGGTGAGAAATCAGATCGTGAAATACCGACTAGATCAATTTTTCTTGTTCCCTTTTCTCATGAGAAACACTGAAGTTTCATATTAAAGTTCAAGCTTCTCAGTCCTAAAGTGCCGCGCAGCTGCGGTGGCGCTGGTGGGATGTCGCGGATCATGAGATTAGTGTGACTATCAGCCGCCTGGGTCTTGATGGTCACTGGATCGAGCTGACCGATATTCTCCAGGGCTGGGTGACCCTGATCTGACCAAAACCACAAGATTAGTGACCTCGGCTTGTCCACTAGGTCTGTGTGCAAAGATATCTTAACCCGAGGTCATGTATTCACACTCCACGTTTGCGCGTGCATCCAGGAGAAGAATCGCTACGTCGACTTACGTGCTGTGGAAATAAGAGGTGAGCCGGAGATAGGGAGGGCAAGAAGAGGGAGGGGGGTGGGGGGAGAGCAGCGGCGTCATAGTTAGGGTGACGCCCTATTTCATTATTTGATTTAATTGTAGTTTTAAATAAACAGACTTAATTACTTGTGTAGTGACGATTAAAAAACCAGTCGGTTCCTCTTTTTTTGAAGAAATTGAGTGCTTAATCGGTTGATTCTACAATTGTGTGATGAAATTCTTAATAGATTGTTGGATTCACAATTTTAACTCAAATTTCTTGTATCTATGCATGTGTGGATTGAAAATTTATATCCCTATAATTTTTATCCTGATCTTCAGATCAAGACGAAAAAAAATCAAATGAAAGTTGACAGAAAGGAATGTTACGTTTATTAGAGAAAATACAGCATAGAAACTGTGACAGCTTGGGCCATTTAAAAAAAAAAGACCAGTTTGGGCACAAGATAGCATGGAGGAAGTTACCTAAAAACACTGATTTTAAACAACAACAACAGCGTAGAGCAAATTACACAAAAACACTGGTTTGAAACAAAGACAGAATGGAGAAAGTTACCAAAAACACCAGTTTGAAACAAAGACAGCATGGAGGAAGTTACCTAAAAACACTGATTTTAAACAACAACAACAACAGCAACAGCGTAGAGCAAATTACACAAAAACACTGGTTTGAAATAAAGACAGAATGGAGAAAGTTACCAAAAACACTGGTTTGAAACAAAGACACAATGGAGAAAGTTCCCCAAAACACTGGTTTGAAACAAAGAAGCAGATCAGCTATCGGTTTGTCTCGAGATACATGGCAACACAGCACTCCACCTTTTTTTTCTTCACTGCCATTGAAAGTTTTATATCCTGTGGTTCATTGAGCACGCCCCGTCCTTCCCTGGTCTCACCTAGTCTGCTGACTCTTCCAAGGTCTGGCTCAAGCCCCCATCCACGCCCCCTGGTGGCCGTTATTCCCCCACTAATCTCGCTCGGATTATCTTATATTGGGCCAGGCGGGTGAACACGCCGCCCTGGGATTAGGGCTTATCCAGCCAGTGTCGGCTGCTTCCACAAGAGGAGATAAACTTTTAGTCTTTAATAAGACACGGAGAATCCGATGACAGATTACGAGCCTTGAGGGGCGGTCAGTGTCACCTGAAAGGTTTGACATCAAGTTTTTCCACAAAATATAGGTTTGGAGCCGGAATTTATAACAGGACAATAGGGTAGGGACGCAAAGTTTCGTATCTCAAAATGGCTATTTCTCAGGAGGAGCAAAAAACTGGAGGTTTTTTTTTTTTGTTTTTAAATGGGCGTAGGATTTTAAAATTTCGAATAATTTTTATGTTTTTGATAAGGTATTGAACCAAGCAATTCAAAAGGACTATAGGCTAACGAGTTTTGAATAATTATAATTACGACATTTTGCCTTTATTGCTTTGGCAAGCAAACTATTGAATGTATCACTTACAATACACATGCACTGCGCATTTGGAAAATAAACTATGGTAACTCGAGATACAATTGTTTGATACTATCTCATCGCCTCATTATTCATATCGTATCTCAAGATACTATAGTTTGCTTTCCATAATCCTATGATTTTCAGTAACGTCCGCCTTGATAAGATATTTTTTTTCCGATATAACGTGGATATAATAACTTGTACGCACTCACACAAACATTTACAAATCTTGTTTGAGTTTCAACATCGTATGATTACTTGCTTAGGAAACAAAACATTTCCTCAAAATCCATCACATGAGCAGCCAAAGACTTTACAATTAACTTTTTTATCTAAAATTTATCTAAAGACAAAGCAAATATTTAAACGAACCGGTAAATCACTACAATAATTTTCAAAGGTAGGCTGAAACAATTTAAAAATATTGCTCTCATTTACATAATTACGCACGTGAGTAAGATAGATTTATCCGAAAAGAAAATGTCATCAGATTCATGCACATTTTCTTACATAAATATGCCACAAGATACAATGTTATTCTTAATAATAAGAGCCTCTATATATTGCAAGTACTCCACTTTAACATCTAGATACATGTATTTTATTAAAACGAACGTAGGTTTGGATTTTGCTTTAAGACATATTTATCTATTTACGTCCAAGTTAAAATACTGTGTAAATCTACGTTGAAATTGAATACACATTCACACCACATTCATTCATACGTCTTATGGACTTGTCATGATTGACTACTTGTAAATAATTTCTAAACAATTTTATAGCGTACATCTCCTCCTTGGGTGTTTAGAATTTGTATAAGACAGCAAATGCATTCAGTTGTTAGTTGTTAGGTTTAGGGAAATTGAATGATGTATGATGGCACCAGTTTTATCTTTGTCAAAGCCACATTTTTCCTCCATCATTCACAACGCCAAGAGTTAGACTGACAGGTTCTATCTCAGTCTGCTTCCTGATCCTTTTAGTCGGGTGTACTTTTTTTCTTTTAATATATGCCTGTTATTGAGTAGGAGTAAAAAAAAGGACCTTGGGCTGGATTTTAAGAGTTTAATTTTTTTTTAAATCAAGCCACTTGATTTTATTATTATCTATGTCCAAGTCAAAGCTGGCCAACATCCCAGAAACTTTCTTAAAATAATAATAAAAAAATCATTCACATCCTAGTGAGGCTGTTTGTGCCTGGCGGCTCTCACAATCGATGCCCGCTGGGTGGTGGTGTAGACATAGACTGCTTTTGAGGCGCACTCTACGGCAACTCTACGGCAGCATGTCAGAGTCGTTTTCATTTTTGCTGAGGCCACGTACAAAAAAGATGTGCTCAATTTCTTCAAGTGAAAACTTAGGAGACGTAAAAACTTAAGAGCGTTCGACGCTTCTTCATTCGTAAACCAATCCTGGCGGCGAGGATATTTTTTATCGGGCTCTGTAGCGCCATATTTCATTAAAGAGAAAAGAATGGTTCATGTCTCTTGTAAAGTTACAAAGTATCGTATCTTTCTGTCTTTCCTACTTTTAGAGCACCTAACCTCTCATAACTGGAAGTCAAACTATTGTATCATAAAGTTACAATAGCTGGCTCTTCTTATTTTGGGTGTCAAAGTATTGCATGTTGAGATACCATAGTTTGTTTTCAACAAATATGACATATACAAGATACCATACTTTTTATTTTGACTGTCTTTACCCTACTTTTGGGATTAGAGTAATGCCGTTTAGACACAAGATGCGGCTCAGTTAGTCCTAGTGTAATCCAGAGCAAAAATATTGTATCTTGAGATAGGATAGTTTGCTTCCCTACCGTCGATTTAGTCTGAACGGTGGCAGTCTTATAAAACATGTAGACCAGATAGAAGCCTAAGAAACACCAATGATATGCGGTCTAGAACATACGTCGTCTGTTCTTGGTTTGATAGAAACCTGATTTTCGGTTTAGAACATTCCTCGTCCGTTCTTGATTTGATAGAAACCCGATTTGTGGTACTGAATATTCATAGACCTTTTTTTTTGTTGTTTTTTTGTTGTTGTTGATTTTTTGTGATTGACAGCCGTTCTGTTATATATAAAATTCTTCAATCTCCCACACACGCACTCAATCTCATCTCCTCCTTCAGTACATACTGATGTTCAGACTAGTAATTAGCAAGGGTTTTAAGGAGGTCAAGGTCGTGACAGGACGTATCTGAACACATTAGTAACTCAATACATTTTTTTCAGGTCTTCACGGGCTGTCACGAGATAGCTAGGCAAGTAGGTAAATGCGCACCTTTTTGTTTAGAATATCAGGTACTGTTAGGAGGTTCCAGGAAATATTGATAAATGGATACATTCTGTTTAAGGATTCAGGTACTGTCAGTTCCTTTGCGTTTTTCCTGACAAAATTAAGTAAACGCAGAGAAAATCTTGTATTACCAATACGATTAAGGTCTACTGCTTTGTATTCTAGGTAGAGTTTTTCAAACTGCAGCGACTAGACCTATGGCTCTGCACTCCATCTTTCAGTCAGTAAGAAGGTCGTTACAAGGACTTTCATCCAGCCACAGATATATAATTACTTCGTTTACAGTACCACTGACACAGAGAGAGTCAGAGAGAGAGAGAGAGAGAGAGAGAGAGAGAGAGAGAGAGAGAGAGAGAGGAGGGAAACAAAAAGTAAACAATAAATAACTAATGTAAAGGGCTGAAGTCTTCAGTTGCCTCCTACAGCCTCACAGTATATGCTCCGTCCAGTCAGCCTTACAATTGTTTATAAAATTATGTTCCATCCAGTCAACCTTACAATTGTTTATAAAATTATGCTCCATCCAGTCAACCTTACAATTGCTTATAAAATTATGCTTCATCCAGTCAACCTTACAATTATTTATAAAATTATGCTCCATCCAGTCAACCTTACAATTATTTATAAAATTATGCTCTATCCAGTCAACCTTACAATTATTTA
>JAWDGP010003608.1:30000-65000 GCA_033675545.1 Elysia crispata
ACTAAAAAAGCCTCTCACACAGTCTCACACAACATTCCTAATTCCCGATCATTTCGTTTGACTTGTTATGACTAGTTTATCTGCTATGCATCGTTGTATGTTTCTCATCGTCTATCTCGAATTCATAAATTCTACAGGAGAGGAAAAAAACGTTTCAAAAGCCACTTGAAGAGGTCCGAACGTAGTCAGGAGCACATAGTGTATGAAAATAACATCTACAAAATGTGTTTAACATTATTTCGTGGTTTTCTTTGAAGAATTTCGCAAAAACCGATTTAAACGTTTATAAACCTGAAAAATGAATTTCTAAACGTCTATCTCGAATAGCCGTTTAGAATTCTTCACGAAGACATTCTGACCAGCCGGCTTACCCCGTTGCGCATTCTCGTGGTGGAATTAGTAGTTTAGAATATTCAATTCCAGAAATAGTGTATGGCTAAAGCCAACGTTTATGTCGTGATTAGAACCTAAGAGCTTAATGTCGGTTGATTTTCCTTTAGTTCACATGTAAAAATTGGATGAATTATATTGATTTTTTTTTTAAAACCAAGAAACAAATTAATTCAAAACTTTGATCTTTTCTGTCCACTATAATTATATTTCATGCTTTCATCCAAGATCATAAAAAATAAGATTTGGGGAAATAGTAGGAAAAGTAATGGGAAATGAGTAAAGGAATATTATTACTAATGAGCGGCGCCTTCTAATGCATTTTTAAGATGTATTCTACATTATATCATTGCAGCTTATGAAGCAAAATACCCTACGTGGTTAAGTTTATTGCATCTATTATATGAATCATTATAAAGACTTCTAATACATCAATCATTATTTATAGCCAATGTATGTGAATTGTACGTAAATAACTTGAGATACGCTGATGACTCTGTATTAATTGCAGAAAATAAAGAAGACGCAACAATTATTAGACATCGTTGAAGAACAAAGCAGTAAGCAAAGAATTAAATAAAGGGAATAAACTCAAGCAAAGAGATCAGTTCAAATACTTGGGTACTTAAATATCAAGCTATGGACGCAGCAACACTGAAATTGCATCAAGAATAGCGCAAGCAAAAAAGAAATTTCAGAAAATAAAATCAATATTAACAAATAAATCATCTCGAGTCACACAAGAAGAAGATTCCTGGAGTGCTATATTGAACCTTTTTTGGTGTATATGAATATGGGGCCTGGACAATTTCAAAACGGGGGCAAAAGAAACCGAAGGCAACATCAGAAATCTACCTACGGAGAATGCTAACAATCACATGAGCTGCAAGGAAATCAAGTGAAACAGTGTTGCGAGAAGCTCACATGACAAGATCACTCATAAATAGAATAGAAAAAGCCAGGCAACCTTTTTGGACATTTAATGAGAAGAGAGAGACTGGAACATCTTGCGTCAACTGGAATGATCGAGGGAAAATGCAGCACGGGAAAACAGCTTGAAAAGATGTTGGATGCACTAACAATGTGGCTCAAAGTAGGAGTGACAGAAGTACTAAAAGTGACAAGGGATAGAGATGCGTCGAAGGCAAAGCCATGATCGCCTACTGTAAAGAGCATGGCACCTGATTGATTAGTTGATGGGAATTGACATACATTATTGTTAAAAAGACTATATATTGGGTAATAAAGAAAAACATGAGGCATAGGAAATAATCTGCAAAACAAGAATCTTTAGAGCGTATACCGGCTAATAAAAACATTCTGAAAAACATAATTTGATTTTTAATCAAAACACAGATAAAGCAACATTTGAAAATAGGTTCAGTGAGAAAGACCATCGTAAAAGGAATGGTAATCCTGTGGCAAAATTGCTTTAAGTTCTTGCAAATATTCGTAGCCTTGGAAATAGGAACTTTTCTGCGAGCTGCATACAGGTGAGTTGGTTGTGCTTGAATGCAGGCGGATTCTCCATGTTCAAAATCTACTTTGCCCTGAATGGATCCATCCATGTATCGAAAGGCTCTCATATCAGTGACAACACTGTCACCTTTGCCCTGAATGGATCCATCCATGTATCGAAAGGCTCTCATATCAGTGACAACACTGTCACCTTTGCCCTGAATGGATCCATCCACGTATCGAAAGGCTCTCATATCAGTGACAACACTGTCACCTTTGCCCTGAATGGATCCATCCATGTATCGAAAGGCTCTCATATCAGTGACAACACTGTCACCTTTGCCGCGACCGGGCCGAAATTTTTAAGACTATCAGCTTTAGAAAAATCTTTGAACAAAATAAAAAATCAAGTACATGACCTCGTAAGGTTTGGGATATTGCCTGCTTTCTTTATGACAGGGTTGTGGATTGGGCGATTTTTTTAATTTTCTTTCGATAGTACTGTGGACACTATCCGCTTTAAGCTGCGTGTGCCCTTTCTTGGGTTTTTTTTTTTGGGTGTTTGTTTTCATACTTTAGGCTAATAAAGGAAGAGACAGAACTAGTGGTTTAATTTCTATTGTGATAGCCGCATCCATCAGAATATTGGACATACTCAATGGCAGACAAGCCCAATGACAAAAAAAATCTACTTGTCGCAAACTCACCTTAAGATAATACCTCATAGCTAGAGACCTTCTTGACTCACCCTCTTTTATTCTGCAGGTTTAAAGCAGTCAAACATGCTCTCTACAAAGACTTTGTTCTCCTATAAACTCCACACACATTCAAATATCTCGTTCCTACTCTCCTCACTCTCTGCTCCGCATATCTTCTTTTACAACTAAACATTCCTCCATTTCTTTTTTTTTTTTTGGCTTGTTTTACAATTTTCTCATATCTTCTGCCCTCCATAAACTTCCTGCTTGCCCACATACTCTAAACTCCTTCTCTTTGTTGACTTTCTCAATTTTGGCCTGCCATTTTCCTTCTTGTCACTCTCTTTTTTTCTTTGCGTTTTTTTTTAATATCCCTATTTCAGGGTCAGCACTGTTTAATGGTTGAAGAACTGGGATACTTGTAATTTAAATGGAGCTAAAAATCAATTAATTAAAAACAATAATGTTCTGTAGGCCCACGACTTTGATAGGATGATACATTAGTTTGAAAGATAGACATATAAATAGTTAGATAGATTGGAATATAAATATAAAGAGAGAGAGAGAGAGAGAGAGAGAGAGAGAGAGAGAGAGAGAGAGAGAGAGAGAGACAGACAGACAGACAGACAGACAGACAGACAGACAGACAGACAGACAGACAGACAGACAGACAGACAGACAGACATACAGACAGACAGACAGACAGTCAGGCAGACAGACAGACAGACAGATACACATACATACAGACAGACAGACAGAAAGAAATGAGGAGAGAGAGGGGGGGGGGGTGTTCATCTCTCTGTACGTGTGTGTGTGTGTGTGTGAGAGACAGAGAGAAAGGCAGAGACAGATAGACAGACAGACAGACAGAGACTGATACTGAGTGAGGCAGAGATAGTGAGAGACAGAGGTAGACAGAGGCAGAGCCCAAGAAACACTGAAACAAGGATTTATAAATCAGTGTTATTTTATTTTTTACTTTCATTTGGACTTGGGAACGATATTGAGAGCTGCAATTATGCAAAGACATGTGGATTTTTGCTTTTCTTTTACTCTTCTGGAAGAGTTGATAACCTCTGGAGTAGGGATTCATCCTGAGAAAAGAAGGAATTGATTTGCATTGGTAACAGAAAAAAAAGAATAAATGTTGACGGAGCCATAACCTTTTTTTTTTGAATGTTTAATGGGAACTGTATAAGCTATAGTGTAAATCGCGAACAATATTTACACGCAATTATAGGTAACTAATTTAGAACTGACGCGTTTTAGACAAGGGTGATGAAAATAAAACCAATCAAATACGAATCACAAGTGACTCATTTCTTACACAATCTTTACTTTAAATGACTGAAGCAGCGTCCTCAGTTCTGAATCGGCTAACCGGCTAAATCGCTGCTCTGAATACATCATCGCATCAAAAAAGCATGCTTTATGAGAAAAATCAAACCAATTAAAATGTTTTATATCATACAATATAACAAAATAAAAGTATCTATAACATTCAGTTAAATTTCTAACATAATATTAATAAATTACCCATGAGAAATGTGGCTGTATGGCTAGATACCAACATAAAGCATGCTCCTCTCCATTCCGCGTCGCCAAATCGAGTTAGCTGTAAAGAATTTCCCAATTGATCAGCTAATCGTGATACCGTTTAAAAAAGTACTATAGAATATGCATTTTTATTGGTCAAATGAGGACGCTCTTTGTGGTAAAATGTTGATGAAGTGACTTTGTAACTAAATATGAAAAAAAAAGTATTTCTCTAAATTTCGGAGTTAAACGGATAAAAACATACAACGACGTCTCAAGTGATTTTTTTTTTTTAAGCTTTTTTTCCTCTCTCGCTTGTGTTTCTTTTCTAACCTGATAAAACGATTTTTTCCCACATGGATTTTTATATACGAGTTTAAAGAAAAATTCAGAGAAAAAAGAAGAGAGAGAGAGAGAGAGAGAGAGAGAGAGAGAGAGAGAGAGAGAGAATAGAGAGTGAGAGAGAAGGAGAGAGTGGGATTAGAAATTGATTTGCCCCCAATCAAGCAGTGTGGCCAGCGTGTGCGACTGTAAGCTCGTCTGAGGTCTCTTTAAGAGGTCTGAGGCGCGGAGAGGTGGTTCTGTTTTATGCTCTTTCTTCTTTCTCTCTCTCTCTCTCTCTCTCTCTCTCTCTCTCTCTCTCTCTCTCTCTCTCTCTCTCTCTCTCTCTCTCTCTCTCTCTCTCTTCGAATCGAGCTAGACAGTGAACACATTCACTGTGGACATAGAGCCCAGTCACTGTGTTGAGGAATGGACCTGACTGGACATAGAGCATAGTCACTGTGGAGCGGAATAGACCTCATTGAAAATAGAACTGACACGAAGTCCAGCCTGAGTGATGCGGAGTGGACCTGACTGGACACAGAGCCCAGCCATTATGGACACAGAGCCCAGTCACTGTTGAGCGGAATGGACCTGATTGAATATAGAGTTGGACACAGAGCCCAGTCACTGTAGGGTGGAATGGACCTGACTGGATATAGAGTTGGACACAGAGCCCAGTCACTGTAGGGTGGAATGGACCTGACTGGATATAGAGCTGGACACAGAGCCCAGTCACTGTAGGGTGGAATGGACCTGATTGAATATAGAGTTGGACACAGAGCCCAGTCACTGTTGGGTGGAATGGACCTGACTGTATATAGAGTTGGACACAGAGCCCAATCAATGTGGGGTGGAATGGACCTGACTGGATAAAGAGTCCAGACACAGAGCCCAATCAAGGTGTGGTGGAATGGACCTGACTGAATATAGAGTCCAGACACAGAGCCCAATCAATGTGGGGTGGAATAGACCTGACTGAATATAGAGTCCAGACACAGAGCCCAATCAATGTGGGGTGGAATGGACCTAACTGAATATAGAGTTGGACACAGAGCCCAGTCACTGTAGGGTGGAATGGACCTGACTGGATATAGAGTTGGACACAGAGCCCAGTCACTGTAGGGTGGAATGAACCTGACTGAATATAGAGTTGGACACAGAGCCCAGTCACTGTTGGGTGGAATGGACCTGACTGGATATAGAGTTGGACACAGAGCCCAGTCACTGTAGGGTGGAATGGACCTGACTGGATATAGAGTTGGACACAGAGCCCAATCAATGTGGGGTGGAATGGACCTGACTGGATATAGAGTTGGACACAGAGCCCAATCAATGTGGGGTGGAATGGACCTGACTGGATATAGAGTTGGACACAGAGCCCAGTCACTGTAGGGTGGAATGGACCTGACTGGATATAGAGTTGGACACAGAGCCCAATCAATGTGGGGTGGAATAAACGTGACTGAATATAGAGTTGGACACAGAGCCCAGTCACTGTAGGGTGGAATGGACCTGACTGGATATAGAGTTGGACACAGAGCCCAGTCACTGTAGGGTGGAATGAACCTGACTGGATATAGAGTTGGACACAGAGCCCAGTCACTGTAGGGTGGAATGGACCTGACTGGATATAGAGTTGGACACAGAGCCCAATCAATGTGGGGTGGAATGGACCTATGGACACAAAGCCCAATCAATGTATGGCGGAATGGAACTCTATGGACACAGAGTCCAGACACAGAGCCCATTCAATGTGGGGCGGAATGGACCTCTATGGACACAGAGTCCAGACACAGAGCCCAATCAATGTGGGGCGGAATGGACCTCTATGGACACAGAGTCCAGACACAGAGCCCAATCAATGTGGGGCGGAAGTGGTCTGTCTAAGAACTGATTGAAGAGCCAAGCGCATCAAACACTGTTAACAACTTTAACACAATAATGCACAACCTTGGCCTGGCATCTATCAATATCATTAATTTAAGAACGCAAACATGGGTTATTACCACAAAATTTCGTGACCTTCACAATTTATTTTAATCTATTACAAAAAGAAAAAAAATATGGAAAAAACTAAAGGAAGTTTGGTGCGAAAGAAAAACGCGAAGGCTGTTTTCACATCAATTCAATTTCAATATCTGACCTGAAGGTTATTTTCTGAGGAAATTTCAGAATTGGCTTGCAAAACTTTCCATGTTCAAATGGGATATATCAATCGCAGATAAGCGTTTCTTTTCTTTTTTTTTCAACTCAATTCAAACAATTGAATTTGGAAATAGTGAAAGAAGGATGTTTATGTTTCATTTTGAAGACGAACATTATGCATTGAGAGAGAGAGAGAGAGAGAGAGAGAGAGAGATCAGCAGATAAAGAGACCTGCAAGCAGACAGACAGGCACAGAGATAGAGATAGATAGATAGATAGATAGATAGATAGATAGATAGACAGAGACAGAGACAGAGACAGAGAGAGGGTCTAAAAAGAGACAGGCACACTACTTCATAACTACGGGACTAAAAAAAAGGAACAACGCAAGTATACATCTAACATATAAATAACATATATATAACGTTTCGCCTTTATTGTGGCTTCATCAGATTGACTTCACACAATCTGAAGAAGCCACAATAAAGGCGAAACGTTTATATGTTAAGGCTATACTTGTGTTGTTTCTTTTTTAGGCCAGTAATTATAAAGTTGTGTGCCTGTCTCTTTTTAGGCCCTGTTTCACACTATTTACAGACACACACGCGTCCTTTTTGGATCCTTTATAATTACCAAGTTGTCCTTCAAGTGTGGTGTTTTTGCTTTTCTTTTTAGAGACAGACAGGCAGTCAGAGAGTAGGCTGTAACAAGAAGAAAAGAGAGGTTTAAAAAAGAAGTGAAATAAATGTAGAATCAAAGGAAAGAGTTATGCAAAAAAAGCAGAGACGCTAAATCTCTAAAGACATTAAAATTCTCAAAGAGTTGATCAGCGTGCCCGAGTATTGTATTGCACCCACCGAACAGACCTACGCCCTGGCCTGTAGTCAGCAATGGCGTGACAGGGAGAGGAAAAACGATTCTACTCCATAATTAGCGTATTACACGGCGCCCTTTAATGCCTGAGGATGAACAAACTTTCAACTCTCTTTGATGTTCAGGGTAATGAAGTTGTGTAAATATCGACTACCAGTACTCGCCGCGCGCCGCACACAATGCACGCCAGCTGCAGCAGAAAGAGCGAGTATCGATTCCTGTGCACACCGGTTATTGTCTCGGCCGATCAGAGAGCCGCAGTTCTCTACGCCCAGAGCTCAACGCAAACACTTTGCTTTGTTTGAGGCTGTTTGGCAAATGTTTGTGGGAAAAATGGCCGACCATGAAAGGATCCGCATACAGTGACATTAAGTGTGTGTGTGTGGGGGGGGGGGGGTTGTGAAAGATATATATATATGTGAAAGATATATATATATATATATTTATAATGCTAAGTTGGGAGAAAGGATTCTCATAAAAAAGAGGAGAGGAGAAAAACGGGGAAGATAATTGCAAGTGTGAGGAGGAGAAATTTTGATGAGAAGAGGAGAGGAAAACAGAGGAATATATTGCAAAGGTGAAAGAGACGTTTTGCCTGGAAGAGGAGAGGAGAAAGAGAGGAAGATATTGCTAGGGTGAAAGAGAGAGGCGTTTTGCTGGGAAGAGGAGAAGAGAAAGAGAGAGAAGATATTGCTAGGGTGAGAGAGAGAGAGAGAGAGAGAGAGAGAGAGAGAGAGAGAGAGAGAGGTTTTGCTGGGAAGAGGAGAAGAGAAAGAGAGGAAGATATTGCTAGGGTGAAAGAGAGAGGCGTTTTGCTGGGAAGAGGAGAAGAGAAAGAGAGAGAAGATATTGCTGGTAAGGGGAGAAGAGACAGAGAGAGAAGATATTGCTAGGGTGAGAGAGAGAGAGAGAGGGAGAGAGAGAGAGAGAGAGAGAGAGAGAGAGAGAGAGGTTCTGCTGGGAAGAAGAGAGGAGAAAGAGAGGAAAATATTGCTAGGTTGGGGTGGGGGGGAGGAGAGAGAGAGAGAAAGAGAGAGAGGTTCTGATGGGAAGAGGAGTGAGGTTGGGGAGAGAGAGAGGGAGAGAGAGAGACAGACAGTCAGACAGACAGACAGAGAGACAGAGGTTCTGCTGGGAAGAGGAGAGGAGGAGAAAGAGAGGAAGATATTGCTAGGGTGAGAGAGAGAGAGAGAGAGAGAGAGAGAGAGAGAGAGAGCCTCTGATGGGAAGAGGAGAGGAGAAAGAGAGGAAGATATTGCTAGGGTGAGAGAGAGGTTCTGCTGGGAAGAGCAGAGGAGAAAAAGAGAAAGATATTGCTAGGTTGGGGGGGGAGGAAGAGGGAGAGAGAGAGAGAGAGAGAAAGAGAGAGAGGTTCTGATGGGAAGAGGAGTGAGGTTGGGGAGAGAGAGAGAGAGAGAGAGAGAGAGAGAGAGTGAGAGAGAGACAGAGGTTCTGCTGGGAAGAGGAGAGGAGAAAAAGAGGAAGATATTTCTAGGTTGGGCGGTAGAGAGAGAGAGAGAGGTTCTGATGGGATGATGTGAGGAGAAAGAGAGGCATATATTGCTAGCGTAAGAGAAAGAGGTTCTAGGCTGTCAATGGCTTCATGTATTGGTATTGATGTAATCAGTTTAGGTTCTCCATGGCTTCATGTATTGGTATTAATGGGATTAGTTTAGTTTATCCATGGCTTCATGTATTTGGGATTACTGTGATCTGTTTAGGCTATCCATGGCTCCATGTATTGAGATTGCCGTATCAATTTCGCTTATCCATGGCTTCATGAAATGGGATTACTGTGATCAGTTTAGGCTATCCATGGCTTCATGTATTGAGATTACTGTGATCAGTTTAGGCTATCCATGGCTCCACGTATTGAGATTACTGTGATCAGTTCAGGCTATCCATGGCTTCACGTATTGGGATACTGTGATCAGTTTAGGCTATCCATGGCTTCATGTATTGGGATTACAGTGGTCAGTTTATGCTATCCATGGCTCCATGTATTGGGATTACTGTGGTCAGTTTATGCTACCCATGGCTCCACGTATTGAGATTACTGTGATCAGTTTAGGCTATCCATGGCTTAATGTATTGCGATTACTGTGATCAGTTTAGGCTATGAATGGCTCCATGTATTGAGATTACCGTATCAATTTAGGCTATCCATGGCTTCATGTATTTGGGATTGCTGTGATCAGCTTAGGCTATCCATGGCTTTATGTATTGGGATTACTCTGATCAGTTTAGGCTATCCAAGGCTCCATGCATTGGGATTACTGTGATCAGTTTATACTATCCATGGCTCTATGTATTGGGATTACTGTGATCAGTTTAGGCTATCCATGGCTTCATGTATTAGGATTATTGTGATCAGTTTAGGCTATCCATGGCTCCATGTATTGAGATTACCGTATCAGTTTAGGTTATCCATGGCTTCATGTATTTGGGATTACTGTGATCAGTTTAGGCTATCCATAGCTTCATGTATTGAGATTACCGTATCAATTTAGGTTATCCATGGCTTCGTGTATTTTGGATTACTGTCATCAGTTTATGCTATCCATGGCTTCATGTATTGAGATTACTGTATCAATTTAGGTTATCCATGGCTTCATGTTTTTTGGATTACTGTCATCAGTTTATGCTATTCATGGCTTCATGGACTGGGATTCCCGTGATTAATCCTTTTAAGTGGCTTCTTGTATTGGGATTCCCCTGATCAGTTTAGGCTATCTAAAGCTACATGTATTGGGATTCCCGTGATAAATTATTTTAAGTGGATTCATGTATTTCGGATTCCGGTGATCAGTTTAGGCTATCTGAAGCTACATGTATTGGGATCCCCGTGACAGTTTAGGCTATCTGAAGCTACATGTATTTGGGATTTCCGTGACAGTTTAGGTTATCCATGGCTACAGGTACTGGAATTACTGTAATCAGTTTAGGCTATCATTAGTTATCTGTATTAGGATTCATGTGATCTGTCATTGTTAAGGTTATTTATAATTTCAACTCTTGGCACAGAATAAACAATCTTCACGGTCCAGATGGAGCTGCAGCTTTATTGTATGTGTGTCTGTGTGTGTGATTAACTCAATGTCTTTGTGAATGTAAATTGTTAATATGATTCTTCCGTAATGTTTAAGATATGAATAAAAAGTTGATCTAACAATGAAAGATGGCTATTATGAGTTCTGAAGATTTTGTTTAACTGTTGTGCGGCTTTAAAGTTGGGATCAATCGAACTAAGTGGACAAGATCAATCCACTTCAGCCATCATCGAGATTAGGTGGAGAATTATCTCCACCTGGAGAAGGTAGCGAATTTGGCCTGAGTCCGGTCGGTGTGGTCGGTGTGGAGTGACGCCTGTCTGCAATACATTGCTCCACCACCATGCCAGTACGGAATGGCTGTCAACGAACACACAAACATACAAGTACGACTTGATGGTTTCTTTTCTATTTGTTTTGCACTGTTTTTATTTATCTATTTTTATTATTTTGGGCAGACGTTATTATCTGTGATTATGCCTCAGGAAAGCATGTCTACCAGCCGGAGATATGGGGTAGGACACGGCCCTCTGTATCCAGTAGACCATCAATAGGATCCCACTATCCCCTTATATCTGCATCAAAGAAAGGTTAGGGCAAGGTCAAAGCAAGGTGAGACGACTCCACGGTACAGCGTGGTGAAAGACAACATCTTAGACAACCGGACAAACAGCCCAAAGATCAGGAATCATTTTGTTGCTTCAAATAATTTAAACTTTTTTCTTCAAAAATGATTTTTGCGCTCTTCAAATTGGTAACAGTAGGTCAAATGATTAAATTTTGTCGCGTCAATTACAAAAACAGCGTACGATTTTTTTTATATAAAAAAATAGAATTGTTTTCCTTGCCTACCGGCAGATCTGTATGCAACGTAGATGATACCCACTCCCAGAACGACGAAAAAAATATTCACACCAAAGGATAGAGAAAAGCAGATCTTGAGACAAAGAGATCTTAAAACATCAGCAAAGCTCGATAGAGATAAAGAACAACGTGATTCATCGATAAAATACATGGAGCTGTAGAGGGCAAGAGAACGCGAGACACATATGTAGGGAAAGAAGAGATCTAGGGATACGTGGATAGAATGAGAGAATGCTTGAGAAGAGAAAGAGAGAGGTGTGGAGGGAGAAGCTTTGAGTGTAACGAAGAGAAACGGCGGAATACTCGGACCACCATATATATATATATATATATATATATATATATATATATATATATATATATATGTGTGTGTGTGTGTGTGTGTGTGTGGAATTTTCCATAGCAGAGTGTGTGCCTTGTGTGAAAGGCCAAGTGGGAGTCAGTCCGCCGCGACAGGTAGATTCGGTACAGGCAGCTACAGCTGGGTCGTTCTCTCTAGCTTGCACTGAGCGAAAAGAGAGAGAGAGAGAGAGAGAGAGAGAGAGAGAGAGAGAGAGAGAGAGAGAGAGAGAGAGAGAGAGAGAGAGAGAAGGAGAGAGAGAGACAGACAGACAGACAGACAGACTGACAGAGAGAGATAGAGATAGATAGAGAGAGAGAAAGAGATAGATAGAAAGATAGAGAGAGAGAGAGAGATGAGGAGGGAGGGAGAGAGACAGACAGGCAGACAGAGAGAACGCGATAGATAGAGAGAGACAGAGAGCGAGAGAAGGGCAGAGAGGAGGAGGAGAGAGAGAGATACAGACAGACAGACAGAGGGCGAGATATGGGGAGGGAGGGAGAGAGACAGACAGGCAGTCAGACAGAGAGAGACAGAGAGACAGTTAGAGGGGAGAGAGAGAGAGAGAGGGGGGGAGAGAGAGATACAGACAGACAGACAGACGGCGAGATATGGGGAGGGAGGGAGAGAGACAGACAGGCAGTCAGACAGAGAGAGACAGAGAGACAGTGAGAGGGAAGAGAGAGAGAGAGACAGTGAGAGGGGAGAGAGAGAGAGAGAGAGAGAGAGAGACAGTGAGAGAGAGAGAGAGAGAGAGAGAGAGAGAGACAGTGAGAGGGGAGAGAGAGAGAGAGAGAGAGAGAGAGAGAGAAAATCCAAACAGAAAGCAAAATCACCACACTTGGAGGATAACTTGGTAGTTATAAAGGATCCAAAAGGACGCGTGTGTGTCTATAAATAGTATAACACAAGGTCTAAAAGGAAATAGACACACAACTTTATAATCACGGGACAAAAAAATATAACAAAACTATTATCAATTCAACATATAAAAGTTACACTTTGTAAGTTTTCTTTTTTGTCCCGTTATTATAAAGTTGTGTGCCTATTTCTTTTCAGAGAGAGAGAGAGAGAGAGAGAGAGAGAGAGAGAGAGAGAGAGAGAGACAGAAAGAGATAGAGATATAGAAGGCACTAAACAGAACGAAATTGCTGGAAATTTGCTGTTCAGATTTCAGAGTGGCTATGACTGTATACCTGGAGTATAGGCACGCCAGTGATGCACAAACTAATTTAGAAATGTTTCTAAAAATATTGTTTTTTCAGGATCTCGAGATTTTATATTTCGAGACAGGTGAGTGTAAGTATGATGGAGGATGGGAGGAAGGTAGGGGGTGGGGGGAATGGGGTGAAGTTGAGGAAGAGGAGAAAATGCGAGCATTAAGAGACGTTATTCAATGAGATAAAAAGAGACAAAGACAGGGACAGATGGAGAGAGAAAGTGACTTATTTGGTATATTGGCGTATTTACTGTTTCTTTTTTTTTTTTTTTTTTTTTTTTTAATTTTGTAAAATGTTCACTGTTTTGTCTCCAGCAAACGCAAGAATGTTCTGCTGTGAAGAGAGCGCGATATATCTCCGGTGGAAGAGGTAGACCCGCTGTGAGTGTGATGCTCTAGAGAGACCGAGACACTCCTCAACGATAGAGTCATGAATCTGAGCATGAGCCATGAGCTCAAGAGGAAACGATTCAACTGCTTAATCAGAAGAGGCGGAGTCAACACACGTCACTCAAAGAGCTGTCTTGTAGGTGCTCGGGTTGCTTTCTCTTTCTGTTTGCGAGGGGTGGAAAAGGGGGTGGAGGAACTGGAGAAGTGGGGTAGTTGAAGCGTATGAAAAAAATATCAGTAGCTAGCAGAGAAAGGCACAGAAAACCTGGGAGACTGAACTATCTCATCGTTATGCTTGTATCAGTTTCATTATTATTATTATTATTATTATTATTATTATTATTATTATTATTATTATTATTATTATTATTATTATTATTATTATTATTATTATTATTATCATTATTATTTGTCGCCGTTACTCTCACCCTTGATCCTGATATAGTTCTAAGTGGTGGGAGCTTAAATTTGTATTCTTAAAGTAATCGTGGTTTTTTGTTTTTTTTTGTTTTTTTTTGTTTTTTTGTTTTTTGTATATATATATATATATATATATATATATATATATATATATATATATATCAAAGGCCCAGAGTAAGTAGGTGCATTCGGGATAGGAAGAGAGGTGGGTGTAGGTGGCTAATTCTAGATCACTCTATTCAGTTTTGAGTTGATACAATCAGCTGGTGTAGAAATAATAGCCAAGCAGATCACTGATGAGTCACTGAGTGTACATTTTTTTCTGGGGACTAGGGGCTTCAGCAAATTTAAGTTTCAACAGCGAAGCCTACCAATTCAGTCATGCGTAGTTTTGAAGAATAGGAGTCGAATAAAGTTTAAACATTCCAACAGCCGAACCACCCAGTTCAATCATGCATTTCTGGAAGTACATGGTTTTGAAGATTAGGGGTCGAATAAAGTTTAAATAGTTCCAACAGCCGAACCACCCAGTTCAATCATGCATTACTGGAAGTACATGGTTTTGAAGATTAGGGGTCGAATAAAGTTTAAACATTCCAACAGCCGAACCACCCAGTTCAATCATGCATTACTGGAAGTACATGGTTTTGAAGATTAGGGGTCGAATAAAGTTTAAATAGTTCCAACAGCCAAGCCAACCAGTTCAATCATGCATTACTGGAAGTACATGGTTTTGAAGATTAGGGGTCGAATAAAGTTTAAACATTCCAACAGCCAAGCCAACCAGTTCAATCATGCATTACTGGAAGTACATGGTTTTGAAGATTAGGGGTCGAATAAAGTTTAAATAGTTTCAACAGCCAAGCCAACCAGTTCAATCATGCGTGACTGGACGTAAATGGATATGCAGTTAAAGAGTCGAATAAAGTTTAGAACAGTTCCAACAGCCAAGCCAACCAGTTCAATCATGCATTACTGGGAGTACATGGTTTTGAAGATTAGGGGTCGAATAAAGTTTATTAAACAGTTCCAACATCCAAGCCAACCAGTTCAATCATGCGTGACTGGACGTAAATGGTTTTGAAGAATAGGAGTCGAATAAAATTTATTAAACAGTTCCAACAGCCAAGCCAACCTGTCCAATGATGCGTGACTGAGCACACATGGTTTTAAAGAATAGGGGTCTAATAAAGTTTAGTCAGTTCCAACACACACAAAATTTGTATCTGCATGCCTGCCTGTATGTTTTATCTTTAACCATTTTCCTTTAGCATCTCTCATTCTCTCCATTTGTTGCTCTGTTTTTGTCGCTTTTGCCTGATATTGAATATATCTCTTTCTTTACTCTCATTTCTTTTCCTCTCTCTCTCTTTCTCTCTCTCTCTCTCTCACTCTCTCTCTCTGTTTAAATTTTCTATCGAGCTGTTAACCTATTTATCAAATTAATATTTTTACCAAGTACAAACAGAGAGGACATCATGTCTGGTGCAAACGATGAAAGATTGGACTAGATCTGACAATGTCGCGACACATCCAAGATACTAGTTCCAGAGAGGACATCATGTCTGGTGCAAACGATGAAAGATTGGACTAGATCTGACAATGTCGCGACAGATCCAAGATACTAGTTCCAGAGAGGACATCATGTCTGGTGCAAACGATGAAAGATTGGACTAGATCTGACAATGTCGCGACAGATCCAAGATACCAGTTACAGAGAGGACATCATGTCTGGTGCAAACGATGAAAGATTGGACTAGATCTGACAATGTCGCGACACATCCAAGATACCAGTTACAGAGAGGACATCATGTCTGGTACAAACAATGAAAGATTGGACTAGATCTGACAATGTCGCGACACATCCAAGATACCAGTAACAGAGAGGAAATCATGTCTGGTGCAAACAATGAAAGATTGGACTAGATCTGACAATGTCGCGACAGATCCAAGATACCAGTAACAGAGAGGACATCATGTCTGGTACAAACAATGAAAGATTGGACTAGATCTGACAATGTCGCGACACATCCAAGATACCAGTTACAGAGAGGAAATCATGTCTGGTGCAAACAATGAAAGATTGGACTAGATCTATAGAGCGCCACAGCAAGGCCGCAACCTGGCCATCAAAGGCTTACAGTAGATTACTTCCATTTTTTTTTTTTTTTTTTTTTTTTTTTGGGGGGGGGGGGAAGAGTGTGAGAAGGATGGAAAAAGGGGGGGGGGGGGGGGGGAGAGACACAAGGTTTGTAGGTCATACACGGATTTGGCTCAGTTAGAATATTTAACCTAGATTCAAGGTTGATGATATGAGGATTGTCGCACAGACAGAAAGAGAGAGAGAGAGGGGCGTGGGAGAAAGAAAGAGAGAGAGAGAGAGAGAGAGAGAGAGAGAGAGAGAGAGAGAGAGAGAGAAAGAGAGAGAATGGGAAAGAGAGAGAGTAAGAGAGAGAAAGAGAAAGAGAGAGGGAGAGCGAAAGAGAAAGAAAGAGAGAGAGAGAGAGAGAGAGAGAGAGAGAGAGAGCGCAAACTATATTTCTGTTTTGACTGTCTTCAACCGCTGGACGCCGTAGGTTTTGACGAGAATGCTGAGGACAACTTTTATTGGACCTTAATGATATTCTTAAAGTTGAGTTTCCCCGGGGCCCGCTGGGACATAGTGGTGATCTGCGTTCAGCTCTGTTTACTGCTCTCTTATTAATGGGCTGGGTGGGGTTCCGCCCCATAAATATCTCGATCTCTAGAGATGTGGAATCTAGATTGAGGTTAAATCAGAGGGCGTTCTATTGGCTCGGTTGGCTCTGTTGGCGGTCTACGCTGATTTATTATGAAATCGGTGGTTGTTATTTCCACATCGCATGTCTTCTCTCTGTCTTCCAGAGCCGGCGGAGGGCAGCTGTGGTACAAGTAGCCTTCACAAAAACAGTTCCACTTTCTCCTACTTAGGTTTCGATTGAGAAGAGTCGGCGCATAACACAATCAAAACAGATTGTTTAGTTGAACGTTAACTTGTTCTCTTAAGACAATTCTTGTTTGAAAAATTATACCCGTGAAATAAGAGATAGTGATGGCGTGCTCGTGAGAGGAGGAGGTTGAAAGTAAATAGAAAAAAAAAAATTACATAGTGGCGCCTTATTAACGTCTTGTAAATTGTACGGACCAGAGCAATGTGCTGCAGTCTGAACTATATAACAACCGTTAGCTATCCTCAATAAATGACAGTATTACCCTAATTAGCGGTAATCAGCATCTACATTAACAACAACACCATCAGCTACATTAACAACAACAACCACAACAATAAAATCTAATCAGTCTATTCATGGGTTCTTATCGTATGCCCATTGCCGTGTTATGGCTGAAGTTTATTTACAACTTCCGTTTTGTTTTTTTCAGGGGGCTGACCTGAGCGCAACCTATTATCAGCAAACCCCCTCTATTCTATCCCCCCCCCCCCCCCCCCCCAACCTTTCCCTTATTTTGTGTGGCAATATGGATGTATTTATCAGCCTTTTGCACTTCCTATTATGTGTGGCAAGAAAGAAAACAAGCTGAAAACCCCGATCTACAAACAGAACCCTTGGTGCCAATTTGCGGTAAATGGTCTTGATATCTGCCCTTTTACTAACATGATCTAGATTATTATATGCCTCCAACTTTCCATCTTTATCTAGAATCTAGATATCTCGATAATTCTAATTCTAAACCCAACATTTAGATACAAAACTTAATTATTATTTTTTTTTTGGATTAAAGGAAATCGAATTAATATTCTATTCTTTCCCAATAATATGTTTTTTTAGATCCTTTTAAACGCTTATTAGAAACCTCTTTTTTCGCGTTAAGTGCACTGCTTTGCGGGAATTCTTAGCCACGCAGTTATTTAAACCTAGATCTTAACCTCAAGTCGATTGATAAAGACTTCCATCGATTAAAAAAAAAAATAAAAAAGCGCGGCAAATTGTTGATCGTAATTTACCTTATGTTGACGAAACAAAGCATTTTCGGGAAATCGAGGAAAGCAGTTTGCGTTCATTTTTTCTGGATTAGAACCTAGCCGCATGAATGCTGTAAACACCTGAAAAGTTTCAAAGATATAGGTTGGGTAATAACGGAGCAGTCAAAACCTCCCAAGTCCACTTTTATATATATTTAGATAAGATTTATCACTCTTTTGTACCTCCTATTATGAGTTGAAATAATATAGATCTGTTTATCAGTCTTTTGTACCTCTTATTATTTGTGGCCAGTACATAAATTTCTCAGTCTTTTGAATCTATTATTGTGTGAGGCAATATAGATAGGGTTTGTGATGCCATGTTTCTGAACATTTTATATTATAGTAACCAGTGTTTGTTTGTTACCTTGCTCTTAGTTTTGTTTATCTTGTAGTGTCTGAATTACAATACCGCACTAAACCTTGCTATGTTTATTAATTTCTCACATGAACGAAGAACCTTTATCAAAACATTATCTTGTCCGCTAAGGCCTCAAATGTTTGCTTACATCTCAGAAGTTTGGACAACTCCATTTTTTTTTTAACTGAAAAAATCCACCTCAGTTTGTTTTGTCCTCTCAGCCCGAATGTTTCCTTTACAGGATCCACCTGAGTCTGCTTTGTTCTCCTAGCCCTAATGCTTCCCGTACAGGATCCATCTGAGTCTGCCTTGTCCTCCCAGCCCGATGTTTCCCGTACAGGATCCACGGGAGTGTGTCTTATCCTCCCAGCTCGAAGGTTTCCCGTACAGGATTCACCTTAGTGTGTCTTATTCTCCCAGCCCGAATGTTTCTCGTGCAGGATCCACCTGAGTTTCTCTTGATCGCTCAGCCTCAATGCTTCCCGCGCAGGACCCATCTGATTAAGTCTTGTTCTCTCAGCCCGAATGTTTCCCATAAAGGATCCACCTGAATCTGTCTTGTTCTCTCAGCCTTAATGCTTCCCGCGCAGGATCCATTTAAGTTTTATTGTTCTCTCAGCCCAAATGTTTCCCTTACAGGATCCATCTGAGTCTGTCTTGTTCTCTCAGCCCGAATGTTTCCCTTACAGGATCCACCTGAATCTGTCTTTTTCTCTCAGCCCGAATGTTTCCCATACAGGAGCCACCTGAATCTGTCTTGCTCTCTCAGCCCCAAATGTTTCCCATACAGGAGCCACCTGAATCTGTCTTGTTCTCTCAGCCCGGATGTTTCCCATACAGGATCCACCTGAATCTGTCTTGTTCTTTGAGCCCGAATGTTTCCCGTAGAGGATCCACCTGAATCTGTCTTGCTCTCCCAGCCCGAATATTTCCCGTACAGGATCCATCTGAGTCTATCGTGTTCTCCCAGCCGGAATATTTCCCGCCAAGGAACCACCTGAGTTTATCTTGTTCTCTCAGTCCGAATGCTTCCCGTGCAGGATCTATCTGAGTTTGTCTTGTTCTCTCAGCCCGAATGCTTCCCGAGCAGGATCTATCTGAGTTTGTCTTGTTCTCTCAGCCCGAATGCTTCCCGAGCAGGATCTATCTGAGTTTGTCTTGTTCTCTCAGCCCGAATGCTTCCCGAGCAGGATCCACCTGAGTTTGTCTTGTTCTCTCAGCCCGAATGCTTCCCGAGCAGGATCTATCTGAGTTTGTCTTGTTCCCTCAGCCTGAATGCTTCCCGCGCAGGATCCACGTGACTGTGTCTTGTTCTCTCAGCCCGAAACGCTAAAGCTCTGTAGCTGATATGAGGAACTCCATCTTTTTTTGTTTCTACACATATGTGTTCCACAAAATCTACTAAACTGATCGAGTTAAAGTCGCTCCAATATCACAACACAACGTTGATTTCCCTCGATCTCCCGACTCAAGTTTACTTTCGTTTTTTTTTCTTTTCCTACTATTTGAGAATCCCTTGTGTCAGAGTTAGGCTGCGGACCATTTCTAACCGCATCTTCGCTCCAGTGGATATCTCTGTTTTATAGCCTACCGGAAGTTAAACCGTATAGTTTCCCGCACATCCTATCATCTACCAATGTAAATCTCAACCCAAAAGTTAAATCGCGTGATTTGTCACGCACACCATCTATCGTCAAGAACAGGAAAAAGCTGAAACCGGATTATATGCCACGCATGTCCTATTTATAATCTATCGCTCTATCTAACCGACTTGAAGCCGTGAAATATGTCACGCACATCCTATTTATAATCTGTCACTCTATCTAGCAATCAGCACTTGAAGCCGTGGATTATGTCACGCATATCTTATTATAAAGTCTATCATTATATCTCGCCTACAGCAAGTTAAGCAATATAAAGTGTCCTCACAATTCACCTATCATCTATCACTTTATCTTGCCTACCGGAAGTAAAGCAGCATAAAATGACATTTATATACGCATTTTCTATCTATGTCTAACTATCATGTATTACTATACTATCTTGCCTATCGCAATTAAAGCTGTGTAAAGTATTCTGTACGTTCTACCTAGTGTCTAACTCTCATCTATCACTATATTTTGCCTACCGGAAGTAAAGCAGTGTAAAGTGTCATGCGTGTTATACCTATCGTCTAGCGCTGAATCACTGATTTGCTCTTGGAGTGTGGCCATGATGTGTGGGGCGTCTGTTGGAGGTGAATATTTCGCATGAAGAATTTTTTTGCGAGAAATACTTCTGTTCATTATTTTTAAATAGT
The DNA here is from genome assembly GCA_033675545.1 of Elysia crispata. Taxonomy (NCBI): domain Eukaryota; kingdom Metazoa; phylum Mollusca; class Gastropoda; family Plakobranchidae; genus Elysia; species Elysia crispata. Next base: position 50,368 of record JAWDGP010003608.1, read on the forward strand.
GAAATATATCTCACACTTTTTTTTTTTTATCTAAAATTACAATAATAATAATTGAGGCTGTCTGCATAAAATAACTTGGAAAATTTATTCTATACAACTTTTAAATTTCTAATTTCTGATTCAGGTGGAAGGAGAGAGGAAAAGAGAGAGAGAGAGAGAGAGAGAGAGAGAGAGAGAGAGATAAAGAGAGAAAGAGTGAGAGACAGAGAGAGGCAGAGAGACACAGAGAGACACAGAGAGACACAGAGAGAGAGACACAGAGAGAGAGAGAGAGAGAGAGAGAGAGAGAGAGAGAGAGAGAGAGAGAGAGAGAGAGAGAGAGAGAGAGAGAGAGAGAGAGAGATGGGTATCATTTCAGATTTCATTAGGTTCTCCTGGGTTCACCACCCGAGCAGTAACAACCAAGAAATTTCAATCTGTTCTCAGAAGACGAGAAGACACTTCTTATGCATTCCTTGTTCATTATCGTCCATTTAGTTTTTATTTCCTCAACAACTATCAGAGATGGAGTCGATATAGGAAAACGAATATTTAATATTTTGATGTCTGAAATTATTCAAATAATGTACACTTGAAACAGTCGGTTCGTTTTTGCAGCACTAGACCTGCGCAGCGAGGCTGCTGTGGCCTGGTGCTACCTGTTGAGAAGTTCCAGACTTGCCCGCCCGTTAATTGCCTTTGACAAACATCTCTAACGAGGCGGTCTCTACTGGCACAGGGAGAATCTACAGACCAGGCATGTGTCTAGGATGAAGCTCACTCTTAGAGCAGCGGGTAAATAGTTAAATGGCTTAAAGTGACGGATGTGTGTGAGAAAAAATTGATGTGTCTCAGAGATATTAAATACTCTCATTTCTCTTGACGGCTCAGACGATCAGAATCTCCTCCCCTCCTCTCGTAGAAACCCACCTCCACCATCTTATCCTCCTCCCTGGAAAAACCTCCGCTCAATTCTTCATCATGGAGAAACTCCCCTTAAACCTCCCTCCTGGAAAAACTCCCTTCAACCCTCCCTCCTGAAAAATCCCCTCAACTGTCCCTCTTGAAAAACTCCCCATAACCTCCCTTCTTAAAAAAAACCTCCCCTCAATTCTTCATCTTGAAAAACTCCCCTCAACCCTCCCTCCTGGAGAAATTCCTCTCAATGCTTCATCCATGAGAAACTCTCCTCAATTCTTCCACCTGGAGAAACTCCCCTCAATTCTTCAACCTGGACAAACTCCCCTCAATTCTTCAACCTGAAGAAACTCCCCTCAATTTTTCATCTTGGAAAAACTCCCTTCAACCCTTCCTCCTGAAAAATTCCCCTCAACCGTCCCTCCTGGAAAACTCCCTTCTAACCTCCCTCCTGAAAAAATCCCTTCAACCGTCCCTCCTTAAAAACTCCCCTCAAACCTCTCTCCTAAAAAAGCCTCCCCTCAGTTCTTCATCCTAGAAAAATTTCCATCAACCCTCCCTTCTAGAGAAACTCTCCTCAATTATTCATCCTTGAAAACTCCCCTCAATTCTTCATCCTGTAGAAACTCCTCTTAAACCTCCCTCCTGGATAAACTCCCTTCAAACCCTCCTCCTGGAATAATCCACTCAACCGTCCCTCCTGGAAAAGTCCCCTCAAATCTCTTTCCTGGAGAAACTCTCCTCAACCCTCTCTTCTGGAAAAACTCCCCTCAACCCTCCCTCTTGGAGAAACTCCTCTCAATTCTTCAATCTGGAGAAGCTCCCTGCAATTCTTCATCCTGGAGAAACTCCCCTCAACCCTCCCTCTTGGAGAAACATCTATCAATTCTTCATACTGGAAAAACTCCCCTCAATCCTTCATCCTGAAGAAACTCCCGTCCACCCTCCCTCCTAGAAAAACTACCCTCAATTCCTTTTCCTGTAGGAACTTTCCTTCAACCTTCCTCCTGGAAAAACTTCCCTCAACTCTCCCACTTGGAAAAGTCCCCCTCAACCATCCCTCCTGGAAAAATTTCCCCAACGCTCCTTCCTGGAAAAACTTCCCTCACTTCTTCATCCAGGACAAATTCACCTCAGTCTTCCCTCCTGGAAAAACTCCCCTCAATTCTTCATCCTTGAAAATTTTTCCTCAACCCTCCCTCCTGGAGAAACTCCCCTGAAACATCCGTCCTGAAGAAGCTTTCCTCAATTCTTCATCCTGGAGAAAGTCCTATCAATCTTCCCTACTGAAAAAGCTTCCCTCAATTCTTCATCGTAGAGAAACTTCGCTTAATCCTCCCTCATGGAAAAACTCCCCTCAACCCTCCCTCCTGGAGAATCGCTCCTCAACCCTCTCAGAAACTCTTCTGAAACCACTTTCATTCTGGAAAAACTCCCTACAATTCTTCATCCTGGAGAAAATCCCCTCAACCGTCCCTCCATCAAGAACTCTCCCCTAAGCCATCGAAATGCCATCTCTGTCCTAACTACTCCACTGTTTTCATTTCATTTTCAACCTCACGATGAGTGCCGATCCACTCGTTGTTTGTATGTAGAGATTATCTATGCGCAGTGTAACAGATTTGATGGGGTGATCTGTTTGGCTTTGTTTGTCTAGAGGTATGAAAATATATACAGCCAATCACACGACTTGTCCGTAGAAAATAAGTCTGAAGTCCGCCAGAAAATTGCAAACTGTTTAATCCAGCACAAGTGGTTGACTCTATAATCATTGTATGTTGACTCTTAATTTCACTTTAGGTTGGCTTTTAAACCCACTGTAGGTTGACTAATTGAACATAATTTCGACTCTTATTTGTACGGAATCTCGTCGAATCATCCAGAAAAGGAATTATATAACGCAAATACAAATAATACGCTTATGGCAAATATAAATATATATAATTTATTATGCTTATGATGAATGTTTTCTGTGCGAGATGACAAGTTATGAAGAATAGAAAGTTCGTATTTTGCTCCAAATTGAGAACTGATCAAACGTTTGAAATGGAGGATGCGCACTAGATTCTATGTTTTAGGTTTCATGCCGACAGAGGTAGCCTCACAAAAATGCAAAATAAACACATTAAACGGTTGCTTTCAAATGTTTTATTCACAGAGCATGAAGAAAAAATGTTATAAATTGCAGCTATGACCATAACTCCAAATTGACCAAGAATCGATTTTTTTTCCCTTTATAACGCTGTTACTCGAAATCATTAGTTGCGACTTACAACTGAAAATCCTCACCTGCTTCACATATTTCTGTAGAAATAGATAAAGTAGTACGCACAACAACAACTGATATAAAGAGCATTATATGCATCCAAAGCAAAGACACGATCATTCTTTCTGTTCAAATAGATGGAGTAATATACACAACGTCATATGTATCCAAAATAAAGGCAATATCATTCTTTCTGTTGAAACAAATGAAGTAATATTGAGAACGCTATAGTATATTCAGAGCAAAGACAATATCATTTTTTATGTTGAAATAGATGAAGTATCAATATTTATCTTGAAATAGATGAAGTAATATAGAGAACGCTATATGTATCCAAAGTAAAGACAACATTATTCTTTATGTTGAAATAGATGAAGTAATATAGAGAACGCTATATGTATCCAAAGTAAAGACAACATTATTCTTTATAATGAAATAGATGAAGTAATATAGAGAACGCTATATGTATCCAAAGTAAAGACAACATTATTCTTTATAATGAAATAGATGAAGTAATATAGAGAACGCTATATGTATCCAAAGTAAAGACAACATTATTCTTTATGTTGAAATAGATGAAGTAATATAGAGAACGCTATATGTATCCAAAGTAAAGACAATATCAGTCTTTATGTTGAAATAGATGAAGTAATATAGAGAACGCTATATGTGTCCAAAGTAAAGACAACATTATTCTTTATGTTGATATAGATGAAGTAATATAGAGAACGCTATATGTATCCAAAGTAAAGACAATATCAGTCTTTATGTCGAAATAGAAAAAAAACCGACTATCAGCAGCTGACTACTAGCGTGCACACAATCTCTACCAATTTTTAAATGAAAAAAGTTTAACTTGGCGATTTGTGGACTGAATCTGGTTGACAGTAGAATTTATTAGTTGGACGGTAAAACATACACGGTTATTTTTCTCTTTCACCATCAGATTAGTACCAGGTCCGTTTGTTTAAATATTTTAGTTTACCCAGATTGACCCGATATCAAAGTTTTTGTCATGTAAATCGATGAAACTCGAAAAAGGCTCAAAGATGACCTTGGATCCTTAACATGAGATTGAGATTCGATGACACTTGAGACTGACTATGAAAGCCAACGAGAGTCGGACAAAATCTTCCTACGAAATAGATTATAAAGAAAGCTTCTGATACCACTGCTAAAGGCAAATTCACTCAACAGTTCTCCTGGTAAATTCTTGATTCCGTATCCATTCATCAAGTGAGGTCAACACTCGAAGGCGACTTTAATCACTTTTTATCTCACCTGAGATGACCTCTCAATCTGACTGGGCCAGACGAAGCTTGAATGTAAGATTTAGACCAGACGCCCAGCTCACAACACAAATATTCATATCAGAACAACATAGATGTTGAGCGTAGATTATACTCGCAGTGGTTTACACTAAGCCTAAAAAAAAAACAACTAACCCACCAACCAGACGCAGAAATTTACATAAGAAATTACATCTGATAAAATAATGCATTTCGCCGCAAAAATCTACACAAAAGAGATAAAACCAATTAGGTCTTTACAATTCAATCCACACTATTTGCGTAAAAGCAAAATAAAAAAGTATAGTAAAAAAAGAGTATAATAAAAAAAAAAGTATTTTGTCAGCAATTTCGGAGACAGGTGATATTTTAATGATTGGCTTTTTACAACGAGGAAATGATTCATACAATTATTCAACAATAATAAGGTTTATCATCTCTACATAGATATGCACTTCATACAGCACATGCCTGCGTCTTAGCTAACGAATAGTTCTCTCCCTTAACTTATTCGTTAATGTATCTTAAGAGAAGTGTATCTGGTAGTTGAAAAGTTCAGATAGCTTGAGAGAAACGTTTCTGATAGCCGATAAGCCATGATATTATGAGAGAAACGTTTGTGATAGCAAAAAGGTCATGATTTTATGTGAGAAACGTTTGTAATAGCTGATAAGTCATGATATTATGTGAGAAACGTTTGTAATAGCTGATAAGTCATGATATTATGTGAGAAACGTTTGTAATAGCTGATAATTCATGATATTATGTGAGAAACGTTTGCGATAGCTGATAAGTCATGATATTATGTAAGAAAAGTTTCTGATAGCTGATAAGTCATGATATTATGTAAGAAACGTTTCTGATAGCTAATAAGTCATGATATTATGTGACAAACGTTTGTGATAGCAAAAACGTCATGATTTTTATGTGAGAAGCGTTTGTGATAGCTGATAAGTCATGATATTATATGAAAAAACATTTGGTATAGCAAAAAAATCATTATATTATGTGACAAACGTTTCTGATACCAAAAAAGTCATGATATTATGTGAGAAACGTTTCTGATAGCTAATAAGTCTTGATATATGAGACACGTTTCTGATAGCTAATAAGTTGTGATATTATGTGACAAACATTTCTGATAGCTAATTAGGAATGATATCATATGAATACGTTTCTGATAGCTGATAAGTCATGATATTATGTGAGAAACGTTTCTGATAGGCAATAAAGTCATGATATTATGTGACAAACGTTTCTGGCAGCTAATTAGTCATGATATTATGGGAGAAATGTTTCTGATAGCTAATAAGTCATGATATTATGTAAGAAACGTTTCTGATAGCAAAAAAATCATGATATTATGTGAGAAACGTTTCTGATAGCTAATAAATCTTGATATATGAGAAACGTTTCTGATAGCTAATAAGTCATGATATTATGTGAGAAACGTGTCTGATAGCTAATTAGTCATGATATTATATGACAAACGTTTGTGATAGCTGATAAGTCATGATTATGTGAGAAATGTTTCTGATATCTAATAAGTCATGATAGTATGTGAGAAACGTTTATGATAGCCGATAAGTCATGATATTATGTGAGAAACGTTTCTGATAGCGTATAGCTGACAAGAAGCAGAGTCTAGCAGAACTACCCAGAAACCAGTTTCCCCTAGTAACGGTGCCCGAATATAAATCTTAGTGAGGGGCCCAGCAGCCGACCTACTGCTACGTTAATTTGTGAATAAAGAACCACACAGTTATTCTTACAAGACAATATTCACTTAGAATGAAAAACCACACAATAATTCTTACATGACAATATTGACAAAGAATGAAAAACCACACAATTATTCTTACAAGACAATATTGACAAAGAATGAAAAACCACACAATTATTCTTACAAGACAATATTGAGTTAGAACGAAAAACCACACAATAATTCTTACATGACAATATTGACTTAAAATGAAAAACCACACAATTATTCTTACATGACAATATTGACTTAAAATGAAAAACCACACAATTATTCTTTCATGGCAATATTGACTTAGAATGAAAAACCGCACAGTTATTCTTGTGATAGACACAGAGAGAGCTAGAGAGAGAGCTAAAGAGAGAAAGAGAGAGAGAGAGAGAGAGAGAGAGAGAGAGAGAGAGAGAGAGAGAGAGAGAGAGAGAGAGAGAGAGAGAGAGAGAGAGAGAGAGAGAGAGAGAGAGAGAGAGAGAGAGAGAGAGAGAGCGAAATTAAACAGCCGTGCGGATTTTGTCTCTATGATTTGCTGACGCCGCCGTTTCTTCTCTCAGATCTGAACGCAATAGAAACCAGAGAGGAGAGACAAAGATGCTCTTTGATGGAACCAGAGAGACTGAGGTGACCACTAAGTCAGCTGTGAAAGTTTCACTACTCCAGGTGGTCAGTCTGGCCACCAAACAGTTCGCTGGTTTTATTTTTTCTTTTCTTGGTTCTCTTGGGCGGAAGGGGCGATATTGTGAAACATGTAAAATCTGCTAATTTTCCAGAGGAATTTTAGATTGAGACGCAGAAGTTTGTATAGGGTAGATGAGAAGAGAGAGAGAGGGGGAGGGGGGGGAGGGTGGAGATCAAGTCGAGAAAGAGCTTGTCATTAACCTAGACGTAATTTGAGCCGTTAAGAGGAAGTGCCCCTCTTATGATAACAAGGTCCCAAAATTTTCTACTAAGAAGCTAAAAGAATTGAAGCGTGTAGTTTAGGTCAATTTGGAAATGAGGCAGGTTTTCTCCAAAATAATATAGCTGAGGCGCAAGGGGAAACATAAGATAGAAGGAATGGAGGTCAAGCTTTTTCTGTAGGTATAGGAGGTTTCTTTAGATTTGCTGGGCTTTGGTGTGCGGAGTTTGATACGGTCGGAATTGTTTGATAGATTAGAGAAAGAAAGAGAGAGAAAGAGGGAGAAGGGGAGAGTGAGAGGAAGGAGAGAGCAAAGGGAGAGAAAGTGGGAGAGAGAGAGAGAGAGAGAGAGAGAGAGAGAGGAAAAGGAGAGAGAGAGAGAGGGAGGAAGAGATAAAGGGACAGAGAGCGAGAGGAAACAAGAGATAGAGAGGGGAGAGACAGAGTGAGAAGGAGAGGGGAGAGATAGAAGGAGGAGAGACGGAGAGAGAGAAAGAGAGAGGGGGAGAGAGAAGGGAGAAAGAGGGAGAGGAAGATAGAGATAAAGAGGGGGAGAGAGAGATAGAGAAAGGGAGAAGGGGAGGGGGAGAGAGAGGGGAGAGGGGGAAAGCTAAGTGGAAATAGAGAAAGGGAGAGGAAGAAAGAGAAGGAGAGAGAAATAGCCTATTTCTGAGGCTAGAAAAATCCCTGATATGTTTGCATGTTGCCTGAGGAAACCTTCAGCGTCTGGGTAGAGGCTAGAAATATCCCTGAACAGTTTAGGATTTGGTCAGAGGGCAGAAATATCCCTGAACAGTTTAGGATTTGGTCAGAGGGCAGAAATATCCCTGAAAAGTTTAGGATTTGGCCAGAGGACAGAAATATTACTGAACAGTTTAGGATTTGAGCAGAGGTCAGAAATATCCCTGAAGAGTTTAGGATTTGGCCAGAGGACAGAAATATACCTGAACTATTTAGGATTTGGCCAGAGGACAGAAATATACCTGAACATTTTAGGATTTGACCAGAGGACAGAAATATCCCTGAACAGTTTAGGATTTGGCCAGAGGACAGAAATATTCCTGAACAGTTTAGGATTTGACCAGAGGACAGAAATATCCCTGAAGAGTTTAGGATTTGGCCAGACGACAGAAATATACCTGAACAGTTTAGGATTTGGCCTGAGGCTAGAAATATCCCGGAGCAGTTTAGGATGTGGCCGAGGCTAGAAATATCCCTAAACAGTTCAGGATCTGGCTTGAGACTAGAAATATCCCTGACATATTAAGAATTTCGCCTGATGCTAGAAATATCCCTGATACGTTTAGGATATTGCCTGACGCTAGAAATGTCCCCGACAAGTTTCGGATTCAGCCTAAAGAAACTTTCGACGCCTTGGTTGAGGCAAGAAATTTTCTTGATACGTTTAGAATAATTGCCTTAAACTAGAAACATCTCTGACAAGGATTTTGCCTGCGGCTAGAAATATCCCTGAGATGTTAGGATATTGCCTGAGGCTAAAAATAACCTTGAAACTTTCAGCGTTTAGGTCGTGGCTAAAAATATCCTTCAAATTTCAGAGCATGCCCTTAGACTAGAAATGTCTCTTATATTTTCAGCCTATTTGCTACCACTAGAAGCGTGGATGAAATTGAGTTCTAATTGTATGATCTGAAGCTTGAAATATTGCAGGAACGTTCAGATTTTTTTGTAGCGTCAGGCAAAACGTCATTACGTTCAATAGTAACTATTAAGGTGGAGCACTATCTGAAGTTTTGAGCGTTTAGGTCAAGAAAACATCTGAAATGTCCATACTATATATCTGATAAAGAAAAAAAAACCTCTAAAGCAAGTGTAATTTAGGTCTGGCATACGAAAAAAGTGTAGATAAGTAAGCTTAAATTTAAACCTGATATAAGAAAAAAAAAATCAAAAGTAAGTTGAATTTAGGCCTGACATAAAAAAAAAAACCTGTGAAGTAAATTGAAATATAAGCCTGATATATAAAAAAAAAAAAACAACAACAAAAACATATGAAGTAAATTGAATTTTAGCCTGACATAAGAAAAACCTCTAAAGTTAATTGAAATGTAGGCCTGATATCTCTAAAGTTAGTAGAATTGAGGCCTGATATAAGAAAAAACCTCTGAAGTAAGTTGAAATTAAGCCTGATGTAAAAAAAGATATCTGAAAATGTCATGCATTAGATCTTTAATTAGAAAAAAACCCTTAGAAATTTTCATAACTTAAGCTTGCTACTAGAAAAGCCCCTTTTGAAGTAATCCTGAAAACTATATTTATCTTGAGTCAAGAAGAAGCCCAGAAAATTTCAACTTGTGGCCACATCTTCCACGTTAGCCACCCAGGTGAGCAGAGTTAAAGGGAGATATTCTCGTAACAAAGGGGTCGATGCCAGTGTCACACACGGACATATCAACACAACCAAATGTTAGAAGGCAAGGCTGGCCAGGTTTGGGCTGCGTCAAGGGAGTAAACCAGCAACGGGTTCTCCTCCTTGTGGGATCTGGTTCTGTGCTGTGTTGGCCTGTATGTCAGATAGTCCAGCACAATAAACAGTGGAGCTGAGCGCCAGCTGTTGACATTAATAATGTTTATTGGAAACTTGGCGGTGATGTACATGTTTTCTTTCTCTTCATGACTCAGAGAAGCTGGAGGGTTAACAGACTACCCACTTCTCTGAAATAGAGAAAACAACTGACATGAATTCATTGCTCTTTTAAGATTATAGATCCTAAATTGATACTTTCTGACGTGCTTTAATAGCGTCTGTCTATCTGAGGTTGAGAGACGGATAGTTAATTTTATATTATTTCTCTTTCCTCATTCCTTTTTGCCCCTTCTTCATCGGTCTCTGACTGACTTATCTGTCTTGCTCTCTACCGTTCTAGACCCTCACTTATTCTCTTTGTCTATTCTCCGGCCCCTACCTTCTCACTTCTCCGCCTGTCATTCACTGTATTTTTGCCCAAGTTCTCCTTCTCTTACTCTCTTCCTGCCTGTAGATGTTCTCCTTATTTATGTTACAACTTTTATCTCTCTTGCTATCTACCTCCGCCCCCCCTCTCTCTCTCTCTCTCTCTCTGTCTGTCTGTCTGCCTGTCTGTCTCTCTCTCTCTCTCTCTCTGAATATAGAAATAAAGAAAGCAGTCAAACAACGTTAGAGGCTGAGACAGACGAAGCTAGATCTAAGGATCTAAAGATGCAAGTGACTGCTCTCTCTCTCTCTCTCTCTCTCTCTCTCTCTCTCTCTCTCTCTCTCTCTCTCTCTCTCTCTCTCTCTCTCTCTCTCTCTGTCTGTCTCTCCCTGTCTTTCTCTCTCGCGCTCGCTCGCTCGTTCTCTCACTCTCGTGCGCTTAACTTTTTTAACTTATTTTTCTCTATTTCCTCCACTTCACACATTCTTCATTCTTTAAACCCTGTCTCTCTTTTTTTCCGCTCCCTCATACATATTCTCTCTATTATCTTTGTTCTTTCCTTCTATATAATTGTATTCTTTTACCTCTCAATATCCCAAAAATATTTATCTGTGGTGTAACTTTATCACTGCCTTTCTTCTAGATATCTTCCTCTCTTGATCCTTTTGTTCCAACACTGTATATATATATATATATATATATATATATATATATATATATATATCTTTAATTGATTTCTTTCTCTTCCCTTGTTTTTCTTTCTTGCTCTAGCTCCAAATTTTTCCACCGCTTCCCCCCCCCCCCCACAAAAAAAAAAAATCCCACTCACCACTTTCATTTACCTCTTCGCTTATTCACGCTATGTATAAATCTCATTCCTACGTCTTCCGTCTCTCTCGTTCCGATTGTAACAACGCTCTTGTTTCTTTCTCCCCTTCCCCACCTCCTGATATACTTCCTTCCAGCATGAATAAACCCAGAGAGCTAAGGGCAGAAGAAGACGGTTGGGTCCCACTCTTGACGCATCAGCTGGTCCAGCCAGGGAGACAGAGCGAGAAAACATCGTTTCTTTGCTCTCTTCGTGTGACGAAGTTCACAGACTACGACAGGCCATTTGTCACACTCGGAACAATTACGCGCGAGGGATTAAATAAATCATGGTAGAGATTTCAAGGAAAAGAGAGCGTTGTTAGAAAGTCCTGGGAAAAGATGAGGCGGGGGCGTGGCGTTAGTTCAGAAATAACTTCTTGATGATGGAAATATTTAAAATTAAAGGCAAGGGGAAAGAGTGATTGAGCCAGTAAGAGGCAGAATCAAAGACACCGTAAGAGAGTTAATTATAGACAGAGACAAAGAGAGGGGGGAGGAAGAAAAAATGTGGGAGAGATAGAGAGGCAGTGACAGAGAATGAGAGAGAGAAAGAGAAAAGGGAAGATAAGAGAGAGAGAGAGAGAGAGAGAGAGAGAGAGAGAGAGAGAGATCTTGCAGACAGCAATGCATGTCTGGGAAAGAATTTGTTTCAATCAGGTGACCACTACTATTTTAAGAACAGTTTTACAAATCCTTGCATTCTTTGCCTCTCCAGTAGATTCTATATTTAGAACTGTGTTTATTAATCTACTGCATGAACCATAGGCCAGGAGGAAAACCTTTGCTCGTTCTTTCATACCGGTAGGACTATAGTTTTCTCACACTAAGAGAATTTCATTTCCCCTCTGTCTCTGTGGCTCCCTCTTTCTAGGTTTCTTTCTTTCTCTGACGCTTTGTCCCAGTGCGCTCTCCCCAACTCCTAACAGCCCCGAGTTTCTGCCTGAATTATAAACTAGGCGCAGTGATTTAACGGCTAGGGCTAGTTAACTGCCCAAGCCAGACTAGGTTGGAGAATTATGACCGAGACAAGCCAAGCTGGCAGTCTAGCAAATATTAGGACTTGCCATTGGAGCAGGTGGCCAGATTTAATTGTGTCTCGCTGTTAATGCAAGCATTTAACTCAAGATGACGCAATAAATTTAGAAAATACGTTTTATTGACCGAATCTTTAATGGAAATACAAGACAAAGACAAAGACATAGCGAGACAAAGAGAGAGAGAGAGAGAGAGAGAGAGAGAGAGAGAGAGAGAGAGAGAGAGAGAGAGAGAGAGAGAGAGACAGACAGACAGACAGACAGAGACAGAGACAGAGAAAGGGATTTAGCGGGTAGGGATCAAGCGTTAAATTAAACGTTTTCAGACGATTGATGTGAACAACAATATTTTGTCAAGTTTCTTCGCATTTAGCAATTTCGGTCCACAAAAGCGGTCGCATTAAAGGCGTTTCAATAGGACTGAATTGCAGGTTTAGCAATAGTAACATGGTCACGGGCATCAGAGTATCGGGAATGAAAACCATTACTGGGCAGGCGCAACATGGTCACAAGTGCACAACAGCATCAAGACTGAAAACCAGCACTGGCAGCATTAGCAGAAATAACTTAATCACAAGTGCACAAAAGTACCACTAACAAGACTGAAACCAGCACTGGCAGCATTAGCAGGAGTTACTTGGTCACAATATGCACAAAAGTGTCACAAACAGGACTGAAAACCAGCACTGGCAGCATTAGCAGAAATAACTTAATCACAAGTACACAAAAGTACCACTAACAAGACTGAAACCAGCACTGGCAGCATTAGCAGAAGTTACTTGGTCACAATATGCACAAAAGTGTCACAAACAGGGCTGAAAACCAGCAGAAGAAACATTGGCAGAAATACCCGTCTGCGTATCAAGACTGGTAACCGGTACTGGTAGAGAAACTCCGTGTTGGTTGAGCGAGCTTAAGATCATGTTATACCGTGATACTCTTAGTCAGAGTGATAGAGACACTGCATGCCGGTAGACCAGGGCTCGGATCACATGTCATACCGCGATATAATCTAGTGATGCCTTAGTCAGAGTAATAGAGACACTCCATGCCGGTAGACCAGGGCTCGGATCAAATGTCATACCGCGATATAATCTAGTGATGCCTTAGTCAGAGTGATAGAGACACTCCATGCCGGTAGACCAGGGCTCAGATCACATGTCATACCGTGATATAATCTAGTGAAGCCTTAGAGTAATAGAGACACTCCATGCCGGTAGAGCAGGGCTCAGATCACATGTTATACCGTGATATAATCTAGTGAAGCCTTAGAGTGGTAGAGACACTCCATGCCGGTAGAGCAGGGCTCAGATCACATGTCATACTGTGATATAATCTAGTGAACCCTTAGTCAGAGTGGTAGAGACAACCCATGTCGGTAGAGCAGGGCTCAGATCACATGTTATACCGTGATATAATCTAGTGAAGCCTTAGAGTGGTAGAGACACTCCATGCCGGTAGAGCAGGGCTCAGATCACATGTTATACCGTGATATAATCTAGTGAAGCCTTAGTCAGAGTAATAGAGACACTCCATGCCGGTAGAGCAGGGCTCAGATCACATGTTATATCGTGATATAATCTAGTGAAGCCTTAGAGTAATAGAGACACTCCATGCCGGTAGACCAGGGCTCAGATCACATGTCATACCGTGATATAATCTAGTGAAGCCTTAGAGTAATAGAGACACTCCATGCCGGTAGAGCAGGGCTAAGATCACATGTTATATCGTGATATAATCTAGTGAAGCCTTAGAGTAATAGAGACACTCCATGTCGGTAGACCAGGGCTCAGATCACATGTTATATCGTGATATAATCTAGTGAAGCCTTAGAGTAATAGAGACACTTCATGCCGGTAGACCAGGGCTCAGATCACATGTCATACCGTGATATAATCTAGTGAAGCCTTAGAGTAATAGAGACACTCCATGCCGGTAGACCAGGGCTCAGATCACATGTCATACCGTGATATAATCTAGTGAAGCCTTAGAGTAATAGAGACACTCCATGCCGGTAGAGCAGGGCTCAGATCACATGTTATATCGTGATATAATCTAGTGAAGCCTTAGAGTAATAGAGACACTCCATGCCGGTAGACCAGGGCTCAGATCACATGTCATACCGTCATATAATCTAGTGAAGCCTTAGAGTAATAGAGACACTCCATGCCGGTAGAGCAGGGCTCAGATCACATGTTATATCGTGATATAATCTAGTGAAGCCTTAGAGTAATAGAGACACTCCATGCCGGTAGAGCAGGGCTCAGATCACATGTCATACCGTGATATAATCTAGTGAAGCCTTAGAGTAATAGAGACACTCCATGCCGGTAGACCAGGGCTCAGATCACATGTTATATCGTGATATAATCTAGTGAAGCCTTAGAGTAATAGAGACACTCCATACCGGTAGAGCAGGGCTCAGATCACATGTCATACCGTGATATAATCTAGTGAAGCCTTAGTCAGAGTAATAGAGACACTCCATGTCGGTAGAGCAGGGCTCGGATCACATGTTATACCGTGATATAATCTAGTGAAGCCTTAGTCAGAGTAATAGAGACACTCCATGTCGGTAGACCAGGGCTCAGATCACATGACATACCGTGATATAATTTAGTGAACCTTTAGACAGAACTAACAGTGGTGTCCGAGAGAGACAGCATCCAAACTGATGGTCAGTTACTACGAACCAATGACTCCCA
>JAWDGP010003608.1:70000-102500 GCA_033675545.1 Elysia crispata
GTGTTAACCGGAGTGCGGGTCTCTCTATCAATATTTACAGTTCTTTCGTTGCTCCCAGCTGTCAGCACGAAGCATGACCAGTTTGCGTGGTCACGTGATTGGCAGCCACACTAGTTCGATGTATATTCAAGACAAAAATAATTCAGAGATACCCAAAATACATGAAAGCGGTTCCACCGATGCTTCACTCATTATTGCAACTCGCTGTTACAGCAGACAACATACAATTTGCTCGGTTAAAACTAGACGCAGACTGATTCCAAGTTGTCAGTTGCAACCTTTTCACCAGTAGAATCGTCTAAAACTTGACAAAGACTGACTCTTCAATCATATCTTCAATAATTACACATGCGTCTAAAATTCGACAGAAACTGATTCAATTATTTCTACAATAATAATCACATGCGTCTAAAACTTAAATGTTCCACTAGATGGTTCGTTAACCCAACACTTGCGTCATCTTTGGACCGGAAAGAGTCAAGCCAGTCATGTATTCAAGAGGGCGAGACACTTTGAAATCTCTAGTTTCTAGCACTGCGTGGACTAAAAGGAAAATAGAAGAGTAAGTCTCAACAAAGATTGCATTCTAGGGAGACATGAAGACCAACACCAGAACGGTCCGAAAATTACGTCTTGTCTGATCGCGGTTAAAAAGAATAGAATTGTCTAAAGCGGACAGCTCTTACGATTTGACTTAGAAAAATTTATTCGATGTCGCAATAGGATACGGATTAAAAGACCAAAATAGGAGACAGATTAGAAGACGGTGGATCATTACAATGGGAGGCAGATTAAAATATGATGGATCAGCTCATAGAAGGTGGATTAGAAGACGGTAGATCAAAACAATAAGAGGCAGATTAGAAGACGGTACATCAGCACAATAGAAGGCAGATTAGAAGATAGTGGATCACCACAATAGAAGGCAGATTAGAAGATAGTGGATCACCACAATGGGAGGTAGATTAGAAGATAGTGGATCACCACAATGGGAGGTAGATTAGAAGATAGTGGATCACCACAATGGGAGGTAGATTAGAAGATAGTGGATCATCACAATGGGAGGTAGATTAGAAGATAGTGGATCACCACAATGGGAGGTAGATTAGAAGATAGTGGATCACCACAATGGGAGGTAGATTAGAAGATAGAGGATGACCACAATAGAAGGCAGATTAGAAGACGGTAAATCGCCCCAATAAGAGGCAGATTAGGAGAGGTACATCACCACAATGGAGGTTCAACCGTTTTTAATCGAGAATTGGTGTTGATTTATTAGTTTTCTTTCTGGAAAAGGCTTCCAAACAGCATGCCACAAAGCGCTACTGTATATTCACTTGCATAGAATCACGCGTAGATTCCTTGTAAGTATAACAAGATGCTCCTCTCAAGAGTTTGGTCGGGAATCATAGACCAGAGTATCCTAGCCACTAAACTAATCTGGTAGACAGATCAAAATTAATGAATAACGTTGTATGAAGGTCGCCGTGGAGGCGCTGCATAATACTACTGTGGGGTAAAGTCTCAAGTGGTGGTATGTCTGGAGCTTCTCAGGCATGTCGATGTTTGGTGGTTAACTAGTAGTTTAGTTTGCGATAGAATCTATAGAGGCGTCAAGAATCCTCATATGGATGTGATATAGGGAAGATTCCCATCTCACAGGGTAAGCTGATAAAGACAATTTATCTAACTTTTGTCTGATACCGTCAGTGTGGGAAAATGGTCAACATGCGTTTGGGAAAAGTACGCATCTTATACTAGCGTTCTAGTACAATTCTTCAGTCCGAGTTGAAGCAGTGAAGGAGACAAGTCGCACTATGCTTGTGCTCTCTCCCCTTCATCATTAATTTCGTTTCGAGTCGTGAAGTTCCCCAATGCGGACTCTGGGTGAAGTCCGACTCCTATTTGTGGCTCTGAATTATTTGGTGATTGATAATTATACATAATTATTCATAAGTTTTCCCTTCGTGCATTGAGAGTAGTATTGATTCGTATTTTATAATATTCGAATTCTTCGAACGTGTTAGTTCGTTAACTGGTAAAGCCACGAGGCTTCAAGTTCATTTAATAAATCTGTTTATCTTAAGCTCTTGAGTGGTTAATTTTAAAGAACTGGTATTCCTAATTCGTAATATAAACCGTGTGAAATGTTGTATAAGCATCTTAATGTTAATACTATGTGTCTTGCTTACTTTAATATTTTCAACTCTATTTTATTTAGAATAGAGCCGGTCGGCGCAGGGCCTAAGTCCTGAAAGGCAAAACAAAAAGTTAAACAAAGTGACCTTGACTGATACGGGGACCTTGTTCCTGTCTTCATTGCCGTTGAAGCAAAGTTTCAAGCAGATTGCTGTTTTATTATGAGAGAAAGCCTTAACATTAAAATAAAGTTTAACGCTATCGCAAGAGCGTAATTTATGAAACAGGTTTTATAAACCACACTGCAGTGGTGTTTCTATTTCTATGCTAATAAACAATAAAGTATAAAAACCGCACTGGACACTCTGACCTGTGCATTTTCTGAAACTCAACTTTCTGGATTATACTGTAGCTGATGCTGAAGCCTGAGTCTCAAGTCTCATCCTAGGAACAAGAACATTACAACTAAAGTCAATCAAGAACACTTAATTGATTGAGAATTAAGAATTGTTCAAGAGGACTTTAATGATATATGTTCAAGACTGTGCAGAACCATATGGATTTTCATCTCGCTTTCTGTCCTTCTCTCTAAGTAGTAAGGTACGGGCGCCCATCTTTTAGAACTATCCTGTCTGATTTCTGTCTTTTTTTATTATCTTTATTATTTTAGTTAAGTAATCAGTTATTGTCAAATGATTGTAACAAATTCCACAGATTAGTTGTAACTTCTTTTAATGTTAAAATCATCACATCTTACTTTATATATGATTATTGTAAAGATTAACGAGCATCAGACTTGAAACTTTATTGTATTCTTCCTATATTATCGTTGTAACTTATTTTCCAAAGCAAACATTACACGCCTTGCTCTGGCACACAAACACCTACTAATATCAATAATCAATAAATATTCTTATATTCCATTATTCATCTAACAAAACTTGTCGTCGAGTGCATCCTAGTGCGTGTTGTCAGATGTCCTTTTAATACCTCAAACTTCAATTTGTAGTACCTGGCCTACTCTTGAACTTTAGGAAGTCACATTGTCACATGTGGTTTGCACGTATGGGCTGCAATAGTGTGGCATTTTGTGACACAGCAATATTGTACAGCGTTTAATGTAGGACCCATAAGCGGTAAATATTAAAGAGCAACATCAACCGTCTACGACGTGGGAGAACAACTGGCAGGAATTAGGATGTCTCTCGTACAATAGCGTTGGAAGATTGAAAACTTGTCAGTCTACGACTGGAACAGACGCAGTCCGAAGCTCTAAAATTTTAAAGCTTGAGCGAAAAAACTGACACATCTTTTTCACGCGCACTGACGTTTTTCCTCTCTAAAAAATTTGTTTTCAATCCTAATGAAAAAAAATTACTGCACTTCATGGGAAAAAGGGGGGGGGGGAGAGAGAAAAAAAACCCTTAAAAGTTCAATTATTGCAAGCATCACATGTGTGAGGGTGGTCATAAAATCCTAATAGACTCTAGAAGCAGCAGAAGATTGGATCAGTGGAGTTTGAGAGATTCTGTTAGAAGCTGTTCCTGACTAAGAGCTAAGTGTTGCCATTCAACCCGTGGATTGTCTCTCTGCAGGGATTGTGGGGAGGAACAGGTCTGTCGCCCTTTGCGACAAGATGCTCTCTCTATCCTTCTTTCTCTCTCTCTCTCTCTCTCTCTCTCTCTCTCTCTCTCTCTCTCTCTCTCTCTCTCTCTCTCTCTCTCTCTCTCTTTCTCTTTCTCTGTTTCTCCCTCTCTCTTTTTCTCTCTGCCTGTCCATCTGTCTCTCTCATTCTCTTTCTCCTCTCTATTCTCTCACTGGATTTTCCAATAATAATTATATAAAATAAAACCACACTTATTTTTTCACGATATTGCAAATAAAAACTACCAGCGCATTCAAAGCCTAGTTTTTACATGAAGATAAACCAATCATGATTTATTGATTGGAAGCAATTGAAAGGAGTGAGGCAGAAACGTCAGTGGAATAAATGGGAGGATGGAAATTGCACGGCATTGCTGTTCAAAGCTGCCTAACAGCATTGTAACCATGGAAGTTGTTAACAACTAGACTCTAGCTTTAAGATGAGATTGTTGTTAACCGCTACCTAACAGCACTTGTAACCATGGAAGTTGTTAATACTGGACTCTAGCTTTAAGATGAGATTGCTGTTAACCGCTGCCTAACAGCATTGTAACCATGGAAGTTGTTAATACTGGACTCTAGCTTTAAGATGAGATTGCTGTTAACCGCTGCCTAACAGCATTGTAACCATGGAAGTTGTTAATAACTAGACTCTAGCTTTAAGATGAGATTGCTGTTAACCACTGCCTAACAGCATTGTAACCATGGAAATTGTTAATAACTGGACTCTAGCTTTAAGGTGAGATTGCTGTTAACCGCTGCCTAACAGCGCTTGTAATCATGGAAGTTGTTAATAACTGGACTCTAGCTTTAAGATGAGATTGCTGTTAACCGCTGCCTAACAGCATTGTAACCATGGAAGTTGTTAATAACTGGACTCTAGCTCTAAGATGAGATTGCTGTTAACCGCTGCCTAACAGCATTGTAACCATGGAAGTTGTTAATAACTGGACTCTAGCTTTAAAATGAGATTGCTGTTAACCGCTGCCTAACAGCATTGTAACCATGGAAGTTGTTAACAACTAGACTCTAGCTTTAAGATGAGATTGCTGTTAACCACTGCCTAACAGCATTGTAACCATGGAAATTGTTAATAACTGGACTTTGCTTTAAGATGAGATTGTTGTTAACCGCTGCCTAACAGCGCTTGTAATCATGGAAGTTGTTAATAACTGGACTCTAGCTTTAAGATGAGATTGCTGTTAACCACTGCCTAACAGCACTTGTAATCATGGAAATTGTTAATAACTGGACTCTAGCTCTAAGATAAGATTGCTATCCACCGCTGCCTAACAGCACTTGTAATCATGGAAATTGTTAATAACTGGACTCTAGCTCTAAGATGAGATTGCTGTTAACCACTGCCTAACAGCGCTTGTAACCATGGAAATTGTTAATAACTGGACTCTAGCTCTAAGATGAGATTGCTATCCACCGCTGCCTAACAGCGCTTGTAACCATGGAAATTGTTAATAACTGGACTCTAGCTCTAAGATGAGATTGCTGTTAACCACTGCCTAACAGCACTTGTAACCATGGAAATTGTTAATAACTGGACTCTAGCTCTAAGATGAGATTGCTGTTAACCACTGCCTAACAGCACTTGTAACCATGGAAATTGTTAATAACTGGATTCTAGCTTTAAGATGAGATTGCTATCCACCACTGCCTAACAGCGCTTGTAATAATGGAAGTTGTTAATAACTGAACTCTAGCTTTAAGATGAGATTGCTGTTAACCACTGCCTAACAGCACTTGTAACCATCGAAATTGTTAATAACTGGACTCTAGCTTTAAGATGAGATTGCTATCCACCACTGCCTAACAGCGCTTGTAATCATGGAAGTTGTTAATAACTGGACTCTAGCTTTAAGATGAGATTGCTGTTAACCACTGCCTAACAGCACTTGTAACCATGGAAATTGTTAATAACTTGACTCTAGCTTTAAGATGAGATTGCTATCCACCACTGCCTAACAGCGCTTGTAATAATGGAAGTTGTTAATAACTGGACTCTAGCTCTAAGATGAGATTGCTGTTAACCACTGCCTAACAGCACTTGTAACCATGGAAATTGTTAATAACTGGACTCTAGCCCTAAGATTTCATTAATGCCTTACTTCCGCCGAACTAATTTCCTATTTTGATCTAAACTAGAACAAAACCTATTGGTCCAAGTCTAGAATCTCTCAAAATAGTTATCGATGTCTAGCTTTTGGAGTTCTTGAAAAGACTCAATACGTTATTATTGTACAAGTTAATTTTGTTTGCCACCACAAATGATTAAGATCTAGACCAAGAATTTCTGCCTTACGCATTCCCAGGAAAATTTTACATTCATGTTTCTTTATCCCGGGTTGATCTCTGTTAGACCTTTCACTAATATTTTAGAACTAGTCTTAAAACTAATATAATTCTTTCTTCTTCTTCTTCTTCTTCTTCTTCTTCTTCTTCTTCTTCTTCTTCTTCTTCTTCTTCTTCTTCTTCTTCTTCTTCTTCTTCTTCTTCTTCTTCGTCTTCTTCTTCTTCTTCTTCTTCTCCTTCTTCTTCTTCTTTTTCTTCTTTGTTCGATATGAACATATAGCCGATGTGTCGAAAGCGGTTTTAGTGGTCAATTTCATGGTCGTAGAGAACAGTTTGAGAAGGATCAAAAGAAAACTAGTAACACTGGACAGGGGTCATTGAACACCGACAAGAGATAGCAATGCAGTCGTCCGTTACTGACATCGACACATTTGTGGCCACAGTTCTGGATAGACACGCCTGCGCAACGACAGGCTTTATTTGCTCCGAATTGTCGGCGATTCGTCTCTTAAGGCAAAGCACATCATAACGTCATTCCTAAAGGTCGTTCATTTCTTGTCAGGATTTTCCTACACTTTGGAGAATCATTTTGTGTATCTTCCGAAGCAGAAAAAAAAAAACCGAATGGAAACTTGATCGTGCCGCAGGAGATTGTAATAGAGCTAATGTGTTTGACCCTAGTTGGTATGGTCAGCCTTGACTGTCCTCGTGCGCTAAAAACCGCGAGCGTCACTTTTGTTGTTAGCACCTCGGGTCTGGTGAAAATCCGCAGTCCAAGTTTGATGAAAGTCGCGGAGTTTCGCGGGGTGGAAAAAAGGGGGGAGAGGTTGGGAGGGGGGGGGGGGGGGATAGAGATCCATGCGAGGTCAATTTCTCGCCCCAGGGGGAGAACAGTGCAATATCCAGTCTGTTTCTCCCCACGGTCAGTCACAGCGGTTGTGCCTGGTAGTTCAGACAGGCCATCTGGGGTCAGGGAGCGAGAGGATGATCTGTGCGGCATGTTGCCACGAGTTGTAACAGCTGAAATTTTAGTGCGCTCTTTGTCTGGACTAAACTTGCTTCTTTGTCCTAGAAGTTTCTAAGGAATAGATTCTAACTATCTTACCCTTTCTCTGACACAACTATCAACTTGAATTTTTGACGGGAAAGAGAGAATTTAAAAAGAAGTAGAATAAGGTGCTAGAGACGAGGACCTAAAGGAGGTGTGAGAAGAAATAAAAGGAGTTGAGGTGGAGTGGAGGGGGGAAGGATGAAGAGAAGAAGAAGAAGAAGAAGAAGAAGAAGAAGAAGAAGAAGAAGAAGAAGAAGAAGAAGAAGAAGAAGAAGAAGAAGAAGAAGAAGAAGAAGAAGAAGAAGAAGAAGAAGAATAAGGAGGAGGAGGAGGAGGAGGAGGAGAAGAAGAAGAAGAAGAAGAAGAAGAAGAAGAAGAAGAAGAAGAAGAAGAAGAAGAAGAAGAAGAAGAAGAAGAAGAAGAAGAAGAAGAAGAAGAAGAAGAACAACAAGAAGAAGAAGAAGAAGAAGAAGAAGAAGAAGAAGAAGAAGAAGAAGAAGAAGAAGAAGAAGAAGAAGAAGAAGAAGAAGAAGAAGAAGAAGAAGAAGAAGAAGAAGAAGAAGAAGAAGAAGAAAGAAGAAGAAGAAGAAGAAGAAGAAGAAGAAGAAGAAGAAGAAGAAGAAGAAGAAGAAGAAGAAGAAGAAGAAGAAGAAGAAGAAGAAGAAGAAGAAGAAGAAGAAGAAGAAGAAGAAGAAGAAGAAGAAGAAGAAGAAGAAGAATAAGAAGAAGAAGAAGAAGAAGAAGAAGAAGAAGAAGAAGAAGAAGAAGAAGAAGAAGAAGAAGAAGAAGAAGAAGAAGAAGAAGAAGAAGAAGAAGAAGAAGAAAATGAAGAAGGAGGAGGAGGAGGAGAAAATAGAAAGGGAACAAGAGTTTTACCTTTTCTCTTTCATTCTGCCTTTCCCTATCTCTCTCTTTCTTTGTTTTATCCTTCGTTTAATTTATCTATATATCTTTTTCTAGTTATTTTTCCATCTGGGATGTAGTTATCTATCTATAATGTGTCTGTTTATTTATCTATTTATTTATAGCCTATTGATCTATGCATGTGTCTGTTTATCTAACTATCTACCTAACTACCCATATTTCATTTAACTACCTAATCATCTTTCTTTTTCTCCATTCACCTATCCAGCCCTACCCAGGAAAGTAAGAATTTCTTTTCTTGCCTGTTTCTTTTATATATATATTATAATCTTTACAGGTTTTACTGTTACCCACTATTTATACTTATACTTTTCTAACGACCTCATTTTAACTTTTCTAAACTCCCCCCCCCCCTCACCCCCAACCTCTTTTTTTCCCTTTTACACACACACACATACAATCACTCCTCTTCACACACATCTTTCCAACACACATCTTTGTTCTCCTTCTTCACTCCTACGATGTCTTTCCTGAATAAAACACTTTTCGTCCAGTATCCTCCAAATCCAGTCTTCTCCCCCTGCGTACTTCCTTTCCTTCTTTATCTCCCCTGTCCAGCCTGTTTCCAACTCTAACCACCAACCTCACTCTTCCTTACAATCTTCTACTCGTCCACCATCTTAATATTTATTAATATTTCCACCCCCATTCTCATCTCCTCCTCCAACCTTCCACCATCTATGTTACCTCCGCCTGCCTGGAAGCCCCCACCCACCCTAACGTTATCACCGCATCACCCCACACCGTCAGCGCAAGCGTCACGTGTCTTTTATTTAACGTCTCTGAAGTCGACCATTAATTCTGAGTCGGGGAAACCCCAGACAACCTGTTTCTTTCTGCAGATTTACAAATTATTTCCAGTTGCCAATTTCCTGTCCAGTGAGTCGTGGTCTGCCTACGTCGCTGTCTTCCTGGCTAATCACACAGATCTAAGTGTTTCGCCCACAAGAGACATCGTAGGAAAAAATTATGTATAACAGGTTTCCCACCTCCATTCAGCTGACAACATTTACATAACCGATGGTCTCCTATTAGACCTATGAAGATTTTCCTTTTTTTTTTTAATGACGAATATTTCTTGCGAAGTTTTTAGTAAGATTGCCGATCAGATAAACGTCTATATAAATATCTAGTATCAACTCAGTTCTTAGACTGATCATCTACAGCAGCCTAGATTAGTCTTGGAGCCACAACCTTGGTGATAGGATATGTGTTGTGTTGTACATGGGAGTTGCTTTGATTGGCTGATATTGAAAGAATAGCACAGATCCTGCATGGGTGGCTTGTTAGGTTGTGTGGCGAGTGTGTGCGACAGGCAGGAACTGATGGCTTAGATCTGGGGCTCAGTTTGCAATATTGCACTCGGTCACGTATCCATTGATCTGAAATCGGTTACACTCTCATTCTCGACAAGAGCTAATCCCAAGAGGTTATGACAGGTTACGCTCTCATTCTCGACAAGAGCTAATCCTATGAGACTATGATAGGTTACACTCTCATTCTCGACAAGAGCTAATCCTCTGAGACTATGATAGGTTACACTCTCATTCTCGACAAGAGCTTGCTCCATGAAGCTATGTAGGTTACGCTCTCATTTCGACAAGAGCTACTCCCATGAGGCTATGGTAGATTACACTCCCATTTCGACAAAAGCTAATGCCATGAGGCTATGATAGGTTACACTGTCATTCTGGACAATAGCTAATCCTATGAGGCATTGATAGGTTACACTCTCATTCTCGACAATAGCTAGAACAATGAGGCTTGAATAGGTTACACCCTCAATCTTAACAGTAGGGGGGCCTCATGAGGCTCGGATACACTCTCATTCTCAACATACAAAAGTTAGCCCCATGAGGACTGGATTGGTTACGCTCTCATTTTCGCCAAGGTTTGGATAGGTTACGCTCTCATTCTCGACAAGATCTTGCTCCATTAGGTTTTGATAGGTTACGCTCTCATTCTCGACAAGAGTTAGCTTTATGAGATCTGGACAGGTTACGCTCTCATTCTCGACAAGAGCTAGCTTTATGAGGTTTGGATAGGTGACGCTCTCATTCTCGAGAAGAGCTAGCTCTATGAGGTTTGGAAAGGCTACACTTTCATTCTCGACAAGAGTTAGTTTTATGAGATCTGGACAGGTTACGCTCTCATTCTCGACAAGAGCTACTCCATGAGGTTTGGACAGGTTACGCTCTCATTCTCGACAAGAGCTAGCTTTATGAGATCTGGACAGGTTACGCTCTCATTCTCGACAAGAGCTAGCTCTATGAGGTTTGGAAAGGTTACACTTTCATTCTCGAGAAGAGCTAGATTTATGAGATCTGGACAGGTTACGCTCTCATTCTCGACAAGAGCTAGCTTTATGAGGTTTGAATAGGTGACGCTCTCATTCTCGAGAAGAGCTAGCTATATGAGGTTTGGACAGGTTACGCTCTCATTCTTTACAAGAGCTAGCTTTATGAGGTTTGAATAGGTTACGCTCTTCTTCTCAACAAGAGCTAGCTTTATGAGGTTTGGGTAGGTTACGCTCTTCTTCTCAACAAGAGCTAGCTTTATGAGGTTTGGATAGGTTACGCTCTTCTTCTCAACAAGAGCTAGCTCCATGAGTTTTGGATAGGTTACACTCTAACGCCTAGATACGTAGGTCTTGTGTACGTTACACTCTTGTTTCCACAAGAAATGGGTAGGTAAAGTATGATTTAAAAGCTTTTTTAAACATTGAGACGCAAATTAATAGATAGGTTTTATCCGCCATAAAAACATGTCATAAGCTTATCTTTGACTTTTTGTTACATGTGATCAGCTATTATTAGATGGACATATCGGAAGGCAGTTGGCGACATTTGATTAGTTACTGTTAGATGACATATCGGAAGGTAGTTGGGGACATTTGATTAGTTACTGTTAGATGGACATATCGGAAGGTAGTTGGCGACATTTGATTAGTTACTGTTAGATGACATATCGGAAGGTAGTTGGCGACATTTGATTAGTTACTGTTAGATGGACATATCGGAAGGTAGTTGGCGACATTTGATTAGTTACTGTTAGATGGACATATCGGAAGGTAGTTGGCGACATTTGATTAGTTACTGTTAGATGGACATATCGGAAGGTAGTTGGCGACATTTGATTAGTTACTGTTAGATGGACATATCGGAAGGTAGTTGTCGACATTTGATTGGTTACTGTTAGATGGACATATCGGGAGGTAGTTGGGGATGTTTGATTAGTTACTGTTAGATGGACATATCGGAAGGTAGTTGGCGACATTTGATTAGTTACTGTTAGATGGACATATCGGAAGGTAGTTGGCGACATTTGATTAGTTACTGTTAGATGGACATATCGGAAGGTAGTTGGGGACATTTGATTAGTTACTGTTAGATGGACATATCGGAAGGTAGTTGGCGACATTTGATTAGTTACTGTTAGATGGACATATCGGAAGGTAGTTGGCGACATTTGATTAGTTACTGTTAGATGGACATATCGGAAGGTAGTTGGGGATGTTTGATTAGTTACTGTTAGATGGACATATCGGAAGGTAGTTGGCGACATTTGATTAGTTACTGTTAGATGGACATATCGGAAGGTAGTTGGCGACATTTGATTAGTTACTGTTAGATGGACATATCGGAAGGTAGTTGGCGACATTTGATTAGTTACTGTTAGATGGACATATCGGAAGGTAGTTGGGGATGTTTGATTAGTTACTGTTAGATGGACATATCGGAAGGTAGTTGGCGACATTTGATTAGTTACTGTTAGATGGACATATCGGAAGGTAGTTGGCGACATTTGATTAGTTACTGTTAGATGGACATATCGGAAGGTAGTTGGCGACATTTGATTAGTTACTGTTAGATGGACATATCGGAAGGTAGTTGGCGACATTTGATTAGTTACTGTTAGATGGACATATCGGAAGGTAGTTGGCGACATTTGATTAGTTACTGTTAGATGACATATCGGAAGGTAGTTGGCGACATTTGATTAGTTACTGTTAGATGGACATATCGGAAGGTAGTTGGGGATGTTTGATCAGTTACTGTTAGATGGACATATCGGAAGGTAGTTGGCGACATTTGATTAGTTACTGTTAGATGGACATATCGGAAGGTAGTTGGCGACATTTGATTAGTTACTGTTAGATGGACATATCGGAAGGTAGTTGGCGACATTTGATTAGTTACTGTTAGATGGACATATCGGAAGGTAGTTGGGGATGTTTGATTAGTTACTGTTAGATGGACATATCGGAAGGTAGTTGGCGACATTTGATTAGTTACTGTTAGATGGACATATCGGAAGGTAGTTGGGGATGTTTGATTAGTTACTGTTAGATGGACATATCGGAAGGTAGTTGGCGACATTTGATTAGTTACTGTTAGATGACATATCGGAAGGTAGTTGGGGATGTTTGATTAGTTACTGTTAGATGGACATATCGGAAGGTAGTTGGGGATGTTTGATTAGTTACTGTTAGATGGACATATCGGAAGGTAGTTGGCGACATTTGATTAGTTACTGTTAGATGGACATATCGGAAGGTAGTTGGCGACATTTGATTAGTTACTGTTAGATGGACATATCGGAAGGTAGTTGGCGACATTTGATTAGTTACTGTTAGATGGACATATCGGAAGGTAGTTGGCGACATTTGATTAGTTACTGTTAGATGGACATATCGGAAGGTAGTTGGCGACATTTGATTAGTTACTGTTAGATGGACATATCGGAAGGTAGTTGGCGACATTTGATTAGTTACTGTTAGATGGACATATCGGAAGGTAGTTGGCGACATTTGATTAGTTACTGTTAGATGGACATATCGGAAGGTAGTTGGCGACATTTGATTAGTTACTGTTAGATGGACATATCGGAAGGTAGTTGGCGACATTTGATTAGTTACTGTTAGATGGACATATCGGAAGGTAGTTGGCGACATTTGATTAGTTACTGTTAGATGGACATATCGGAAGGTAGTTGGCGACATTTGATTAGTTACTGTTAGATGGACATATCGGAAGGTAGTTGGCGACATTTGATTAGTTACTGTTAGATGGACATATCGGAAGGTAGTTGGCGACATTTGATTAGTTTCTGCTAGATGGACATATCGGAAGGTAGTTGGGGATGTTTGATTAGTTACTGTTAGATGGACATATCGGAAGGCAGTTGGCGACATTTGATTAGTGACTGTTAGATGGACTTATAATTATCGGAAGGTAGTTGGGGATGTTTCCTTAGCTTCTGTCACATACACTTCTCATCAGGTATGCGGTATCGAAATTGTTTGCCACTCTTTGATCCTCTTGTCATGAGAGGGCATCTTTTCCGTGATGGTATATAGGGTTTCCAATGACGTACATTTACAACAGTAGCACTTATGTCATATTGCTGGTGTGGAGTTCAACTCTCAAGCCATGAGAGCGGGAGCTGTGCTGAATGTGGATCCAGTCTCCAGACACGCCACATCAAAACAGTAGACTACTGGCTGTGTTAACTTTCTGCTGTACTAAGCATTAACAATTTGCTTTTGTTTTGTGGGTTGATTTAATAAATTAGCCTCTTAACTATAGAGAGAGTTGGAGTGGAGGATGAGGAAGACTACTATATATCTTTTTGTCAATATAGAGTAAAAAAAGAGACGGGGCAAAAGAAAGAGATAGGAGAAAAGAATGTCAAACAGAAGGATGACAGCGAGACGGGGACAGAGAGAGAGAGAGAGAGAGAGAGAGAGAGAGAGAGAGAGAGAGAGAGAGAGAGAGAGAGAGAGAGAGAGAGAGAGAGAGAGAGAGAGAGAGAGAGAGAGAGAGAGAGAAAGAGAGAAAGAGCCTTATTTAAAGTCCAGGTACACAGAATCCTCTGGTTTAATCATATGGTTTTGTTGTATTAAAGGGGGAGAACTCCACTAAGGCGTGGTTGATTCTTTCTCAGCTCTCCACGTCTTCGGCGCAACCAACCAATCACCAGTTTCGGCAACCACCTGTAGACGTCACGGCACCCTACTTAGTTATGTCATATCCCCATCATCGTCAACAGCATCACACGCGGACAGCACAGCACAGGCTAGAGAAGACTTTACACAACATATAAGCTAAACGGTAGCGAGATGACCACCGGCTGACCAACCACTGTTGCAGGACAGAGTTAGGCCTCTGACTAGCTCTCAAGGTGTCTGGGTAAATAAAACAAGTATCGGTCAAGATTTGTGACCATTCTGATGGTCCGCTTGAATAGCTACTCATATCTACTGGAGAAGACAAGCAGGTGTGGTAATGATAGACTCAAGCTAAGAGATATTCAGTGAGAGGATAAGATTGTCTGTAGTAGAGAGACAGGACTGGTTGGGTAGACTCAAGGTAAGAGACATTCAGTGAGAGGATAAGATTGTCTGTAGTAGACAGGCAGGACTGGTGTGGTAGACTCAAGCTAAGAGACATTCAGTGAGAGGATAAGATTGTCTGTAGTAGAGAGGCAGGACTGGTGTGGTAGACTCAAGCTAAGAGACATTCAGTGAGAGGATAAGATTGTCTGTAGTTGGCAGACAGGACTGGTGTGGTAGACTCGAGCTAAGAGACATTCAGTGAGAGGATAAGATTGTCTGTAGTAGAGAGGCAGGACTGGTGTGGTAGACTCGAGCTAAGAGACATTCAGTGAGAGGATAAGATTGTCTGTAGTAGAGAGGCAGGACTGGTGTGGTAGACTCAAGCTAAGAGACATTCAGTGAGAGGATAAGATTGTCTGTAGTAGAGAGGCAGGACTGGTGTGGTAGACTCAAGCTAAGAGACATTCAGTGAGAGGATAAGATTGTCTGTAGTAGAGAGGCAGGACTGGTGTGGTAGACTCAAGCTAAGAGACATTCAGTGAGAGGATAAGATTGTCTGTAGTAGAGAGGCAGGACTGGTGTGGTAGACTCAAGCTAAGAGACATTCAGTGAGAGGATAAGATTGTCTGTAGTAGACAGGCAGGACTGGTGTGGTAGACTCAAGCTAAGAGACATTCAGTGAGAGGATAAGATTGTCTGTAGTAGAGAGGCAGGACTGGTGTGGTAGACTCAAGCTAAGAGACATTCAGTGAGAGGATAAGATTGTCTGTAGTTGACAGACAGGACTGGTGTGGTAGACTCAAGCTAAGAGACATTCAGTGAGAGGATAAGATTGTCTGTAGTAGACAGGCAGAACGTGTGGTAGACTCGAGCTAAGAGACTTTCAATGAGATTCTCTTTATTTTTTTCCTCTATAAAGAGACTTATCTTTATCTCTTCACCTTCCGTAGGTTTCTTCTCTCTTCTCTTTCTTAACCTTTATATTTTTTTTTATTCACACGATATTTCTCCTCCTTTTAGAGATAATCCAACATGTCACTTGTGGTCCCCAAATCTTTTAAACAAATAACATTCATAACGGAAGAATACAAGTTTCGTTCTTTAACTTTGACTGTCAGAATGGAGCGTATGGGAGAGACAGACAGGTGGACAAATAGACAGAGAAAGAGAGAGAGAGAGTAACAGAGAGAGAGAGAGAGAGAGAGAGAGAGAGAGAGAGAGAGAGAGAGAGAGAGAGAGAGAGAGAGAGAGAGAGAGAGAGAGTGCGAAACGCAGACAGACAAATATCCGTCCAGTCCTTTTGGAAGATAGAGTTATATTCCTTCTTTAAATCTTGACCGTCAAAGATATTTTTACTCTTTACTCCTGAGAGTATAGCATCTTTTTGTTCCTTCCTGATTTCTCCTTAAATCCTCTGTTCGCTATGGATGGCATATAAAGAATTCTTAACATGCTTATCGTGCAGGTCCCTTCACAAACTTTTTATCCAATGTGTAGCATATAAAGAGTTCTTTTTTTGCTTGTCTTACAGGTCGCTTCACAAACCTTTAATCCCAATGTGAAGCATATAGAGAGTTCTTTACTTGCTTGTCTTGCAGTTGTATGACAAACCTTTCATCTCAATGTGTACTATAAAAAGAGTTCTTTACTTGCTTGTCTTGCAGGTCCCTTCACATACCTTTAATCCCAATGTGTAGCATATAAAGAGTTCTTTATTTGCTTGTCTTGCATTTTCCACCACAAACATTTAATCCCAGATAAAGAGCTCTTAATTTGCTTGTCTTGCAGGTCCCTTCACATACCTTTAATCCCAATGTGTAGCATATAAAGAGTTTTTTACTTGCTTGTCGTGCATTTTCCTGCATAAATCTTTAATCTCAATGTGTAGCATATAAAGAGTTTTTTACTTGCTTGTCGTGCAGGTCCCTTCACATACCTTTAATCCCAATGTGTAGCATATAAAGAGTTCTTTACTTGCTTGTCTTGCAGGTTTCTGCATAAACATTCTATTCCTATAAATGGGATATGAAGAGTTTAAGTGAATCAAGAGCAAGAGAGAAAAAAACATCATGTGAAACATCCCACCGGAAAATGCCGACACATGAGCACAAACATCGACTGTCGTTCACATCACTTGTTACGTTCCTTCATGATTGTAAAAAATTTAGTTTTGTTCTACAACCTTAGGGCAGTGGATCCAATGTGGTGTGGGTTTGAAATTTTCTTGGTTTATAGTCTTCATTAAAATAAACAAAGAATAATTCAGTATCCAATTATTGGTTGTTTTAAAGACGAACTTTACTGATGTTGATTGTTTTTTGTGTTTAAGATTTTGTTTTAAACTAAATAAATGATATTGAGGCTGCTGTTTTGGTTTGATTCCACAAAAAAATTACTGCTGAAGTAATTTTGGCGAATGAATCGGTTTTGTTTTCCTATGGTTGGTGTGGTTTCTTCCAATAAAAATCTTGGTCCTTTTTCTTCTTTCTTTTCTTTTCTTTGTCTCACTAGCATTGATTTGACATGAAAAAGCATGAATATATGGACAATCAAATATTGAAAAATGACAATGTGTAAACACTGGTGGAACAAACATGAGAAAACGTGATTATAATTAAAAACAGACCATGTAAACAAACCTATTTAATTTTTAAATGAAAGTAATGCCGACAATACTGGTTCGTTTGACTTCAGGATCGAATGTTGTTGTAGGCATTCCTTCTTAATTCTAAATGAAATTAACGATAATATAGGCAATACCAAGATCATACTACCTTTTGGGAATCAAGATATGAATTTCTACCATCCGCACTTACAGGTAATCATGCAAGCAACACTGTGGTCAGTGTCTATAGTGACCCTGTACTATCCTCAACTTCAGGTGACGTGAGAGTGACATGGTGGTCAGTGTCTATAGCGACCTGTTCTATCCTCAACTGCAAGTGACGTCAGAGTGACATGGTGGTCTGTATCTATAGTGACCCTGTACTATCCGCAACTACAGGTGACGTGAGAGTGACACGATGGTCAGTGTCTATAGCGACCCTGTACTATCCGCAACTACAGGTGACGTGAGAGTGACATGGTGACCAATGTCTATAGTGACCCTGTACTATCCGCAACTACAGATGACGTGAGAGTAACATGGAGGTCAGTGTCTGTAGAAACCATGTTCTATCCGCAACTATAGGTAACGTGAGAGTGACATGGTGGCCAGTGTCTATAGCGACCCTGTACTGTCTTCAACTGCAGGTGACGTCAGAGTGACACGGTGGTCAGTGTTTATAGTGATCCTGTACTATCCTCAACTACAGTTGACGTGAGAGTGGAATGGTGGCCAGTGTCTAAAGAAACCGTGTACTATCCTCAACTACAGGTGACGTGAGAGTGACATGGTGGCCAGTGTCTATAGCGACCGTGTACTATCCTCAACTACAGTTGACGTGAGAGTGACATGGTGGTCAGTGTCTATAGGGACCATGTTCTATCCGCACCTATAGGTAATTATGCGAGCAACATGGTGGTCAGTGTCTATAGGGACCATGTTCTATCCGCACCTATAGGTAATTATGCGAGCAACATGGTGGTCAGTGTCTATAATGACCTTATACCATCGGCACCTTCAGGAGACCGTTCGAGTCACATTGTGGTGGTAAGTTTTAAAGTGAAAACCATCCCTGGGCTACAAAGCACGGTATTTCGAGTTGTGTCAGGACACACTTAGGCGACCTGGCCTGGAGATCTGGAGGTTTGAGCAAGCTGTCCGCTTAATTCACTCACTGGATTAACTACAAATAGAAATTTTTCAAAGGGTGGAGTCATGTTTTCAAATGTTATATAGCTTGGATTAAAACCTTGAAGTTTTACATTCGGTGGAGTTAAATGTTGAAATGTTATTTAGGATAGACCTAGATCTTGACATGTCACATTGGGTGAAGTTTGATCTTAAATGGTTCCAGAGGTGGAGTTAGATGTTCAAATGCTATATAAAGTGAAGTTTGACCTTAAAATGCTACCTAGGGTGGTTTTATATTGAAATATTGCATAGAGTGGATGTAATATTTGTTGTCGTGGTCTTTTTGTCCTTTGTGGATATGCTGGTTTTTTGCTGTCAAAAACCCTGAACAAATTAAATGGGATTGAAAGATGTAAGGAGTATGAACTTTAGAGAGTGTTTCATGGTCATCATGATTCAATTGTGGTATTTAGAGAACAAAGACAGCTCGAGGTAGTTGTGTTTGAAATCATTTTCAAATGTCGGAAATCAAATAATAAAAGAGTGAATTTAAATATACATTTTGTCGAAATAAAAAGAAAACAGCACTACCTCTTTCAAGTAGACAAGTGTTTTTGCTGGCGCTGGATGGTACCAGTTGGTCATAGGTTAATTTTCACTCTGTCTAGAAACTCCTGGATGTTTGCAGTTATAATCTCTTTAAATTCAAGTATTAACCTTGGTATAAAATGATGACTACTTAATGGTTCTTACCAAGTACAAATTATACAAACATTTCTGTTTTGAGGCAGCTCTCACAAGCTCATTAATCTTTTATCGACATTAAATAACTGGGGGGGGGGATAACAAACATATTATTTTATAAGTTTTAAAAGTTCTTTTTGGGATAAATCTGACAAGCTGAGTAATCCAAAGAAAAGTTTTCTATCGAAAATATATAGAAAAATCAAAACGTACTTAATCAGTGCGAAGTGAATGCTCTTTAATTGTTTCCCACTTTAGCGTGTAAGGTCTCTGTTAATAATTCTCAGCCCTCAAGTGCTAAATACATGAATTTTACAGAGGGCACTGCGCACGCGTAAAATATACACTTGATCCATCCCTATAGCACGCCCGGGACCGGGGAGAAGGTGGGAGACACTAGAGGTCAAGGGTCGGCAGCAGCTGCTAGGCGGGAAGTTACTGCCAGGGGAGACAATGCCAGAGCAACAAAAGGGTCAAGACAAGCACCGGCTCTCTTTCAGGCTCGCTTCGTTTTTTTACATAATAATCGCTGTAGGAGCATGAACAGTTGCCCGCGGAACTTCCGGTGCTGCTGAGCTGATCGTGGTGGGAGGAAGGCCAAATGTTTGCCTTCAGGGAAAATCTTCCTAATGTTTCATAGAAGCTTGGAGTCTGGAGAGAAAAATGTTGCCATTTTGTGTGTTCCCCATTTAAGCCTTTCTGTTTACTTGTGGAGTTATATAATGCTTCATAAGCGAACATCTGCAGATTGTTTTCTTGCAAATAGAACAAAACCCAAGTCAGACAGGTCTATACTGAACCCCCCCACAAAGATAGGAAGTGGATATTGAAGGGTTTTAACCCTTCAAGTTGTTTTCCTCTGTAGACCGGGATGAAGCGTTTTAGATTAACGTTCTGGCTATATCCGATTCTGAGTAATAGGACTCCAAGAGCCATAACTCTGTTTTTATATCACTATCACAGTAGAATCTAGATCACTGACATCCATAACGCTGTTTTCATATCACTATCACTGTAGAATCTAGATCACTGACAGCCATAACTCTGTTTCTATATCACTATCACTGTAGAATCTAGATCACTGATAGTGATAACATTGTTTTTATATCACTATCACTCTAGAATCTAGATTTCTATGCGCACTAACTTCTTTTCTATACCCCGATCACTCTTGAATCAAAAGCCATAACTCCGGTTCCATATCCCTATCACTCTATATTTCTAGATCCCTATAAATCCATAATTTAGATCTTTAAGCACCATAACTTGCTTTCATACTAAAAATCTAGAGCTATAACTCCGGTTCTATACCCCTATCACTTTATAATCTAGATTTCTATGGCCATAACTTTTTTTTCTGTATCCCTATAAATTGAGACTTTAGATCTTTAAACACCAATACTCTGTTGCTATATCTCTAACAGCAGTCATAATGGATTAAAGATCTGCACGGATCCTAAGCCCAGTTCTTTACTTCTTACTGCTATCACTCTGGTTCAAAATCACTCTTGAAGGCTTATAATTCCGGTTCTTTATCATTACCACTCTAAATTCTAGATCTTGAAGGGTTATAATTCCGGTTCTATATCACTACCACTCTAGATTCTAGATCTTGAAGAGTTATAAGGCCGGTTCTATATCACTACCAGTCTAGATTCTAGATCTTGAAGGCTTATAATTCCGGTTCTTTATCATTACCACTCTAGATTCTATATCTTGAAGAGTTATAAGGCCGGTTGTATATCACTACCACTCTAGATTCTAGATCTTGAAGAGTTAAGAGGCCGGTTGTATATCACTACCACTCTAGATTCTAAATCTTGAAGAGTTAAGAGGCCGATTCTATATCACTACCACTCTAGATTCTAAATCTTGAAGAGTTAAGAGGCCGGTTCTATATCACTACCACTCTAGATTCTAGATCTTGAATAGTTAAGAGGCCGATTCTATATCACTACCGCTATAGATTCTAGATCTTGAAGGGTTAGAAGTTTGGTTCTATGCCTTTAATACTACAATGCACAGCCCCAAGAGTCATAACTCCGGATATGTATCCCTAGAGGCTTTGACTCTAGTTTTTAGTGCATTGAATACCTGGGTCTTCATTTTGAGAGCTTAAAGTGCCGGGAAGATTTTCAAACATCTCCCGCCCTCCGTCCCAACCCCTTTTCACCCTGGCCACCCAACGTCACAAAACCATTCCCATCTCACTTTTCTTTTACTGATCTCATCTTCTCGTGTCTCAAAATAAGAACTACTTCTATTATATTTAGCTTCTTTCTAAATAGTAATATTAAAGAACTCGCTATTTAGATTAATTTAGACCTCCAGAGATGTATTTCTATATCTAATACATCTAATTTCATGCAACATCCAGCGCGCTTTGGTCGATGTAGTTATCCCACGACAGAGTGTGTTGATGTAGCTGTCCAAAGACAGGAATGTGTTGAGATTGTTGTCCAATGACAGGAGAATGTTGAAATTGTTGTCTAATGATAAGAGTCTGTTGACATTTTTGTCTAATAACAAGAGTCTGTTGAGATTGTTGTCTCATGACAGGAGTATGTTCATATTGTTGTCTAATAACAGGAGTGTGTTGAGATTGTTGTCTAATGACAATAGTGTATGACATTGTTGTCTAATGACAAGAAACTGTTGAGACTGTTGTCTAATGACAGGAGTCTCTTGACATTGTTGTCTAATGACAGGAGTGTGTTGAGATTGTTGTCTAATAACAGGAGTGTGTTGAGATTGTTGTCTAATGACAATAGTGTATGACATTGTTGTCTAATAACAGGAGCATGTTGAGTTTGTTGTCCAAAGACAGGAGTGTGTTGAGATTGTTGTCTAATAACAGGAGTGTGTTGAGATTGTTGTCTAAGATAAGAGTCTGTTGACATTGTTGTCTAATAACAAGAGTCTGTTGAGATTGTTGTCTCATGACAGGAGTATGTTCATATTGTTGTCTAATGACAGGAGTGTGTTGAGATTGTTGTCTAATAACAGGAGTGTGTTGAGATTGTTGTCTAATGACAATAGTGTATGACATTGTTGTCTAATGACAAGAATCTGTTGAGATTGTTGTCTAATGACAGGAGTCTGTTGACATTGTTGCCTAATGACAGGAGTCTGTTGAGATTGTTGTCTAATGAGAGGAGTGTGTTGAGATTGTTGTCTCATAACAGGAGTATGTTGAGATTGTTGTCTAATGACAGGAGCATGTTGAGATTGTTGTCTAATGACAGGAGCATGTTTAAATTGTTGTCTAATGACAGGAGCATGTTAAGATTTTTGTCTAATAACAGGAGTGTGATGAGATTGTTGTTTAATGACAAGAGTATGTTGACATTGTTGTCTTAAGACAGGAGTGTGTTGAGATTGTTGTCTAATGACAGGAGTGTGTTGAGATTGTTGTCTCATGACAGGAGTGTGCTAAGATTGTTGTCTAATGACAGGAGTGTGTATATGTTCTTGACAGGAGTGTGTATATGTTCTGTCTACTTATAGTAGTGTTGGATATTGTTATCCACTGAAAAGAGTGTGTTGAGATTGTTGTCTAATGACAGGAGTGTGTATATGTCCTGTCTACTTATAGTAGTGTTTGGATGTTGTTATCCATGAAAAGAATGTGTTGAGATTGTTGTCTAATGACAGGAGTGTGTATATGTTCTGTCTACTTATAGTAGTGTTTGGATATTGACTGATATGGTTGTGTCGATATTTATTTTACTGATAGGAGTATGTTGATGTTGATGTTCACTGATAGGAGTGTTTTGATGTTGCTTTCTAGTGACAGGAGTATTTGAATGTTGCCATCTACTGAAAGGAGTGTGTTCACGTTGCTGTATTCTGGCAGGAAGTGGTTGATGTTGTTGTATACTGAAAGGTGTTTGTTGATGTTGCTTTCTAGTGACATGAGTGTGTTGATGTTGCTGTCTTCTGAAAGAAGTATGCTGATGTTGTGTTCTAACAGGAGTGTGTGATGTTGTTATCTACTGAAAGGAGTATGTTGATGCTGCTGTCTACTGAAAGG
Organism: Elysia crispata; assembly: GCA_033675545.1. Taxonomy (NCBI): domain Eukaryota; kingdom Metazoa; phylum Mollusca; class Gastropoda; family Plakobranchidae; genus Elysia; species Elysia crispata. The sequence continues at coordinate 92,913 of JAWDGP010003608.1, forward strand.
AGTTTTTCAGTCTTTCAAAGTGTGATTTCATGCATTAATTAATACATATGAAGGGGTTTCACCTTTAGTGGGAGTTTCCAAGGTATGCACGTTTAGTGTATTTGAGTTATGAAAGGTTTACACATTTAGTGTGGGTTTCGAAAGGTGACCCGTTTGGTATGAGTTAAGATGGTTTCCTCACATTTTTGCCCCATCTCTCAGGATGTGTCGCTTATTGTTGTTGGACGTAGCGAAGAAAGATTCAGAGCTTCAGAGTTTTCAGATGCCAAAAAAAAAATGTAACGGTTGGAGCCTTGTATAAACGGCAACATCCCTTATCTATGCATCAAATACAGGACCATTCTGAGGTCAAAGGAAAGTTGACTATTTTATAATCGTTCTGATCTATGTTTCAAATACAGGACTGTTATGAGGTGAGACTTGGCGCTTGGGCTGAGACGGAAGTACAGACAAAGTTGGCACCCACAACGGCAGGCAACAAACCGAGAAATAATCTAAAAATTAATATTAGCAGTACATAGTGTTTTTAGTGGTAGTGCCGTGCTGAAGAAACCCGCGTCATTCCATGTTTATTCCTCGTTTTAATCTACCAGAGGTGCTGCACTAGGCCAGGTAGGCTGAGGCAGTGAGGGTCCATTGAACACTGTAACTATTACGGCAAACAGGCTGAGGTAGTGAGGGTACATTGAACACTGTAACTATTTGGGCAAACAGGCTGAGGCAGTGAGGGTCCATTGAGCACTGTAACTTATAGGACAGACAGGCTGAGGTAGTGAGGGTCCATTGAGCACTGTAACTTATAGGGCAGACAGGCTGAGGTAGTGGGGGTCCATTGAACACTGTAACTCACAGGGCAGACAGGCTGAGGTAATGGGGGTCCATTGAACACTGTAACTATTAGGGCAGACAGGCTGAGGCAGTGAGGGTCCATTGAACACTGTAACTATTAGGGCAGACAGGCTGAGGCAGTGAGGGTCCATTGAGCACTGTAACTTATAGGGCAGACAGGCTGAGGTAGTGAGGGTCCATTGAACACTGTAACTCATAGGGCAGACAGGCTGAGGTAGTGGGGGTCCATTGAACACTGTAACTATTAGGGCAGACAGGCTGAGGTAGTGAGGGTCCATTAAACACTGTAACTAATAGGGCAGACAGGCTGAGGTAGTGAGGGTCCAATGAACACTGCAACTATTAGGGCAGACAGGCTGGCGGTTTGAGGGTCCATTGAATGCTGCAGCGCTCTTTGTTTAGCGGCCACTAGCAATATTGCTCCAGCCCTACAGTTCTCTGCCTCAAGCGCAGAAACAAGAGCGCGCCCTTCTCCCTCACTGATGCACGTGCGAGAAAGATGGCCGGCAGCAAGGAAAGAAGCGAGTTGTAGCAGTGAGTAGGGCTTAGGGGAAATTCCAATCAGTCTTTCAATGGGGGAACAAAGCTAAGGCCTGTTTTCATCACAAGCTCGTAAGTGGCACTTGATACACCAAGGCCGTCGCTTGGTCAGGGCTTGGTTGTTTGGATTTTTTTTTTTTTTTAATATTTTTGGTTCTAAGAGCGGTGCTCTTTCTTCATGAGTTTATTTTTAGGGTTTTTATTTTTACCTCATGGCTCGAACCTGGCAACCAACTTTTGGTGTAGTTTATCATATAACTTAATCGTGGCTTTCATTATTGGGGTAATTTACCGCATGGCAAGAAAATGGCACAGAGAGTGAGAGAGAGAAATAGAAAGACAGAGAGAGAGAGAGAGAGAGATGGAGAGTCAGAGAGAGAAAAAGAGAGATAGATAGATAGATAGAGAGAGAGAGAGAGAGAGAGAGAGAGAGAGAGAGAGAGAGAGAGAGAGAGAGATGAAGGGGAGAGAACAGAAATTGACGGAAAAGAAAGATCGAGAAGAACAGGGAAAGAGAGATTGAGAGGAAGGTAGAGAGAAAAAAATACATACTTAAAGAGAGACAAACTGGGAACAAGAGAGATAGAGAGAAAGAAACGAGAGAGATAAGAGATAGTGATTGAAGCAGAGAAGAATTGATACTAGAGAGTATGCTGTTGTTGTTGATGTTGTTGTTGTTGTTGTTGTTGTTGTTGTTGTTGTTGTTGTTGTTGTTACTGTTGTTGTTAATATAATTTCTGATTCTGTCACATCTCAGTGACTTCTATTGATTGTATCAGTGTCTGCAAGTCAGGGAGACACCGATTAATTTTTTGAGTCGATTTTCTGTTCCATCATTTGTAGCTGGATGGCAAAACAGTAGCACTGATTACTTGTCTTGACCGCGCTTTACAGAGAGTAAGAAACAGAGAAACTAGAGGAGTGTCTGCATTAGAAGAGAGAGAGAGAGAGAGAGAGAGAGAGAGAGAGAGAGAGAGAGAGAGAGAGAGAGAGAAAGACAAAGAAAGAGACAGACGGACAGACAGATAGACCGACAAACAGATAGAGACAGAGACAGTGACTGAGAGACAAGGTCAGAGCTAAAAATAGTATAGAAAATTACTAACAAACCTAGATCTAAGAGGAACGGCCGCTTTTAAAGCGTGTTTCGAACAGGTCTGTGAATTTGGTCTATTTTTAGGATCTATGTAAGATCCGACAACAGCGGCAGGGGCACACTCTAACTAAAGAACTGACACTGGTCACAAGTGGAAAATAGTAATTCAATGTTGTCAGAAGCTGAAGCACTCGTTTCTAGATCAGCGAGAAGGACCCTTGTCCACTCTCAGCAAGTGTTGAGTGGTCAGTAAGTAATCGATGGACACAAGAAGTCAACAGTGCAGACTGGACGGTCCGTGTGACAAGTGAAAACACCCTCGACTGCTTGAACCTCAGAGATTAGCTCGGGATAGAAAGTGGGTCGGTACAACAGTAGCGCCCCAGTACTTGGAAACTCTTGAGGACTTTGGTTGTCAGCCGAAGTACTAAAATTTAATGTCTGTGTTGCGCTTTTGGTGTTTCAAAGATGAGAGATTATAATACAGACGTACACATTCTTAAAATACCACCGATACTTCATAACCTGTACTCAGAGATTTCATGTTTTCTCCGCAAGTAGGAGAAATAATGTTTATTTAGCACTAAAATACTGGTTGTGAAAATCATAGATAACAAACCTATCTAGTTAGTGTGAACCATGCAGAGGGAATTGGTTGTCAATGAAACAATTCTATCCTGCCATTCAAACCTTAAACTGCAGAGGAGGCTACCAGTTCTCGTTGATCTCGATCCTGGGAGAATACAGAGGAATCCATGACTACCATTTAGACCGCCGTCACCTGGCAGAGACGTCGTGACCAGTTCTTAGAGAATATGACATATTATTTTAAGAGTTGGCGAGGTGTTGTGACAGATTGTAATGGTTTGATCGGTTGTGGTCGGATGAACTGATTGTGAGAGGTTGCGCTAGTTTGAAGAAGAGATTTCTAACGACACACCCAGTTACCCGTTTTCTTGAATGTAATTTTTGTAAAACTAGGAAGAAAAGAAGCTTTCCTCGCAAAGTGCAGCCCAGCAGACAAACTGGTGGAGGTCGAGCACTGAGAGTTCACTAGGAGAGACCGAGAGCGAGAGCGTTTCGTTTAACGGACGTCACAGGACGAGGGCAGCAAAAACTTATGTGACAGCGCCGAAAATCAGACAACTTTTACAGCATTGTGGCGGTGTGGCAGAGCAGGGCTCATCCCAACAGACACAAAAGGCAATCCTGTTGACAGATCCAGCTGATTTCTCTCTGGCTTGCCAAAGATATATGCACCTCCTACACACACGCAGACACACTTTGTTATTCTTGACCTGTGTGGAGCAGACAACAGTCTTCCGCAAAACCTACCGTTTGCAAGGTCCGTGTTATGACAGGCAGTCTTATGCAAATCTCGTGACCTGTGTCTGGACTCGGACAATGAAACATTTCCCTCTTCATGGCCTGATCAGCGTAGCGGGATAGAAACCTGCAGGAGTCCCGGAGTCTCCCCTTGCTGTCAAGGAACGCCTGGGCTGAAATTGCCTGGAATAAAAAAAAAAAAAGAAAAGAAAACAGCGGTGTTCAGTGTCGGAGCCGAGCCTGCAGGGGTTAACGAGATGGTGTCAAGAGATTTAGCTGGTCTAGGAGAGGATCCACAGGTCACACAGCCACGAGCCGTTCGGCAAGCCTGGAAGTTTGAAACTCAAGTCCTCACCTACCCTTGTGGCCATCAAATAATATTTCATCGAGTGGTAGAGCAGCAAGAAATTAGATGTTGGTGCTTTTTTCATTGTTGTAGTTTTGTTTTGTTTTTTTTTGTTTGTTTGTTTGTTTTTTGTTGTTTTTTTTTGTTTTTTTTTTTTGTTGGAAGGGGTGAGGGAGGCGCTATTGAGTTTCTTGAGGTAATCGATTGAACAATTTGCCTTAAGTTTTTACAGGTTCTCAGCGGTCCTAATCGACTGAAGAATTTGCCGTAATTTTTTCCTGGTATTCAGTCGTGGTAATCGATTGAGGAATTCGCTCTAATTAAATATCGCCGGTTGGTAGCAGAGCATTATAAATTTTGTAATTGATGATCCCCTCTTATGCTTCTACCTCTGTCTCTCCGTATTTCTGTCTGTTTATCTCTCTTGCTTCTCTCTCTCTCTCTCTCTCTCTCTCTCTCTCTCTCTCTCTCGCTCTCGCTCTCTCTCTCTCTGTCTCTCTCTCAGCATTTATTTATTTATTTATTTATTTTTCTCGATTCATTTTTGCACTGTCTATATCTATCTATCTATCTCTTAAAATAACTGTCTTTCTGCCTCTTCCCCCACTCCCCCTCCCCCCCCTTTCCCACTCCTCTCTTGCTGTATGATCGCTCTATGATTACCCTATCCTGGTCGCTCTATATCAGTAGCTTGCTAGGTTAGGTAATTCTTTTTCAGCCTTTGTTGCATTTTCTCAATATCTTATTAAGTGACCTGTTGTTCTGCTATTGTTACATTATCTCAGAAGCTTATTATTTGACTTCTTGTTCTGTTATTGCTGCATTATCTCTATATTTTGTTATATGACTTCACTGTCTTCGCTCTGTCATGGTTGCTCTATCTCAGTAGCTTGTTAAGTGACTTCTTATTCTGTTATTGTTGCATTATCTCAGTAACTTATTACGTGACTTCTTGTTGTGTCATTTTTGCATCATCTCAATAGCATGTTATTTGACTTCTTGTTTTGTCATTGCTGCATTATCTCAACGATTTATTATGTAACTTCTTTATCTTTTCTCTATCCTTCTATCTCAATAGCTTGTAAAGTGACTTCTTGTTCTGTCATTGTTGCATCATCTCAGTAACTTATTACGTGACTTCTTGTTGTGTCATTGCTGCATTATCTCAACGATTTATTATGTAACTTCTTTATCTTTTCTCTATCCTCCTATCTCAATAGCTTGTAAAGTGACTTCTTGTTCTGTCATTGTTGCATCATCTCAATAGTTCGTTATGTGACTTCTTGTTTTGTCATTGTTGTATTGTCTCAATAGCTCGTTATGTGACTTCTTGTTCTGTCATTGTTGCATCATCTCAATAGCTCGTTATGTGACTTCTTTATCCTTTCTCTATCCTTCTATCTCAATAGCTTGTAATGTGACTTCTTGTTCTGTCATTGTTGCATCATCTCAATAGCGTGTTATGTGACTTCTTACTCTGTCATTGTTGCATCATTTCAATAGCGTGTTATGTGACTTCTTGTTCTGTCATTGTTGCATCGTCTCAATAGCTCGTTATGTGACTTCTTTATCCTTTCTCTATCCTTCTATCTCAATAGCTTTTAATGTGACTTCTTGTTCTGTCATTGTTGCATCATCTCAATAGCTCGTTATGTGACTTCTTTATCCTTTCTCTATCCTTCTATCTCAATAGCGTGTTATGTGACTTCTTGTTCTGTCATTGTTGCATCATCTCAATAGCTCGTTATGTGACTTCTTTATCCTTTCTCTATCCTTCTATCTCAATAGCTTTTAATGTGACTTCTTGTTCTGTCATTGTTGCATCATCTCAATAGCGTGTTATGTGACTTCTTGTTTTGTCATTGTTGCATTGTCTCAATAGCTCGTTATGTGACTTCTTGTTCTGTCATTGTTGCATCATCTCAATAGCGTGTTATGTGACTTCTTTATCATTTCTCTATCCTTCTATCTCAATAGCTTGTAATGTGACTTCTTAGCATCTGACAAGAGCTGTGATGAGAGCGAAACTGGTCAGCCAAAGGAAATGTGCTTCAACTGGTCAGACCTTGCAATCCCAATACATATGTAGGTGGCGGAGAGAGGGACAGACACGGCGTGCCACACGCCGGTCAAGTCCACACTAGCTCTGGTTCTAAAGTGTGGAGTGTGCTGCTCCAGCGGTTTTACCTGGGCCCATCGCGACCCCCGAATCTCTGCTATGTGAGGCGACGAGGCAAGTGAACTGTGGCGAGCGGTGAGACAGAGGGGAGGGGCGGCGGTGCAGAGGCTGTCGGTTGAGTGTGTGGCTCGCGAGAGGAGGAGGAGAAAGCGCTCAGTTGTGGAGGCCTGGGCGAGCGGTACGGGCCGGATTGTCTGATGCTGGCGGCAGGCGAAAAGCGAGACGTGTGAACAACTTTCGGCCGTTAGCGGAGAGCCTCAAGCTAGGAAGGTGCCATTTGAGAGCTGCTAGAGGAATCGCTCCATGTCTTCCTCACTGTTACAGTGTTTGAGTTGAGGGAGAATTTCTCCTAAAGCTGTTAAATTGTTCGATGGATCTCTACACTTCTCTGGCTGTCCACGGCCCACACATTAAAATCACTAGCAGGAACTGTGGACCCACATTCTAACTTATTTGTGTTTTGATACTTGTAGGTTATTACATTGACAAAAGGTAAGTGCAAGGGTTCAACTGATATAGGTCTAGCTCATTCCTTTTTGCCCGTATACCTGCTTTCCAAGCTCCGTCCTAAGCCTTAGTTACTAACAGGTATCTATAGATGATCAGATATAAACGTCTAGATTCTAAATCGTGAAATTAAATTTTAAGATGTAAATGTCTAGATTCTAGATCTCGAAAGTATAGAATAGGATATAAACGTCTAGATCTTGAAAGTAAATGAGATAAAGGTCTAGATTCTAGATCTTGAAAGTAAAGAATGAGATATAAACGTATAGTTTCCAGAACATGAAAGTGAAGGATGACATGTAAACGTCTAAACTCTAATCTAGATCTAGTAAAGAATGAGATGTAAACATAATTATTATAGATCTAAATCTAGAATGAACTGATATATAAATATATACATAAATATATATATATATATATATATATATATATATATATATTCTACACTGTAACCAGTTTTAGCGTTCTTGCTTCTTAGATCGCCGTGTAGAAGTTTTAGCTGAAGGTCACCATTATCTTCTCTAGATGCTCAAAGTTACATACGGGTCTCTTTTATTTCTTCTAGATGCTCAAAGTTACATACGGGTCACCATTATCTTCTCTAGATGCTCAAAGTTACATACGGGTCTCTTTTATTTCTTCTAGATGCTCAAAGTTATATACGGGTCACCATTATCTTCTCTAGATGCTCAAAGTTACATAAGGGTCACCATTATCTTCTCTAGATGCTCAAAGTTACATAAGGGTCACCATTATCTTCTCTAGATGCTCAAAGTTACATACGGGTCACCATTATCTTCTCTAGATGCTCAAAGTTACATACGGGTCACCATTATCTTTTCTAGATGCTCAAAGTTACATAAGGGTCACCATTATCTTCTCAAGATGCTCAAAGTTACCTAAGGGTCACCATTATCTTCTCTAGATGCTAAAAGTTACATAAGGGTCACCATTATCTTCTCTAGATGCTCAAAGTTACTTAAGGGTCACCATTATCTTCTCTAGATGCTCAAAGTTACATAAGGGTCACCATTATCTTCTCCAGATGCTCAAAGTTACTTAAGGGTCACCATTATCTTCTCTAGATGCTCAAAGTTACTTAAGGATCACCATTATCTTCTCTAGATGCTCAAAGTTACATAAGGGTCACCATTATCTTCTCTAGATGCTCAAAGTTACATAAGGGTCACCATTATCTTCTCCAGATGCTCAAAGTTACATAAGGGTCACCATTATCTTCTCTAGATGCTCAAAGTTACATGCAGAGCTGAAGAAGGTTATTATTATGATTATTTTAATTATTATTAATTAAAAAATTCCCATGTGGTGGTAAAAATTTGCTCTAAAACTGAAAATTGCGTTTTAAGTTTGGTTCTGTTTACTTGTTGAGCCTAAACTCCATCTTGTGTCGACTCGTGTGCTTCCTGTTGGATTATAGCTGTCCCTCTCCCCCACTGGATTAACATCGCGAGCTGTGGTTCCGCTCTGGACATGGATAACCGCTGTGGATTACCTCTCACCTGGCTGGAGTACATGGATACGATGTTGGATATAGCTTGAGACAAGGTGAGACAAAGTAACAAGAGCGCACAACGCGAAGTTTTGTTCTTGTTTTTCCCTCTCACGCAAGTGTTTTTTTTTTAAATCAAAATCAATTGTGATTCCCAATTGGTTAACGGATGGGCATTAAAAATAATGTAACATGTTCAATTTATATGATGCGGGATTAATTGGAATTAAATGAAAGAGGCTAAGATCGCTTATATTGCTTAAATTTCAACCTCATCATAATGGAAATGATCACACCACACTGTAACGAACTATCCTAAAACATTTTCAGGAGAATGTTCTCAACATCGCAAAATGATTTGAAATATTTTGTGATCACAAACATTTCAAGATGAGAGACACAACCTTCACAAGATTTATCTGCTTGGATCGAGATTATAGATATCTCAACTTGATGAAATCACGTCTCTATCTCTCTGTCTCTCAGTGTGTCTCTCTTTATCTCTCTCTCCCTTTCTCTCTCTCTCTCTCTCTCTCTCTCTCTCTCTCTCTCTCTTTGTGTCTCTGTCTCTCACTGTCTCTCTTTCTCTGACTCTGTCTGTCCTTCTGTCTCTGTTTTTCTCTCCCTCTCTCTCTCTCTCTCTCTCTTTCTCTGTCTTTCTCTCGTTCTCTCATTGTCTCCCTCTATCTGTCTCTTTCTCTTTGTGTCTCTCTGTGTGTCTCCCTCTCCCCACCCCCCCCTCTATCTCTCTCTCTCTCTCTCTCTCTCTCTCTCTCTCTCTCTCTCTCTCTCTCTCTCTCTCTTTTTTTTTCTCCGTCAGAACAAAGCCAGACAGACAACCCTATTCTGCCTTTTGAAGCGTTATGTATCTCTCAGTCTCAACGCTTGATAAACTTAGGGGACGTAAAGTATGTTGTCTTCTTTCCTGTTTGTCGAGAGCGACCCGTGACGTTGGGGCCAACACTTACAGCACAATATGTACAAGGTTTTATTGGTAGCGACCGTCCGTCTCAAACAAAACATGTGTATGCTCTCTGCTCTATGCTGTCTACTAGTGTCTAGATCAGGTGTAATGTAACCTGCATCCCGCGTCGTGGAAGGGTCCGGCAATAAACCGTCCTAGTCTCAGTCGACAGCACTGAAGATTTTGCTTTACAGTGTATCTGGTCTGGCCCTATCTATACTCCTACTCGTCTCGAGCTATGGGGATCTAATCTAGTCAACTGACAACACTA
>JAWDGP010003608.1:107500-120000 GCA_033675545.1 Elysia crispata
GTAGAGAACTGATGTTCCTTGATTTTGTTATACGACACCAGTAAAACCATTGCTGTGAAATCGGTGATGTTTGCATTCTCCGCCCTGTTTGTAGACAAAGATTTGACCTTGAACCCCAGTGACCTCGCCCTTCTTACAGCGACACTTTATTCTTTTTTCCTGCCATAAAAAAGAAAGAAATGTTTTCATCTCCCTTTTGATAGATGGTACTGGACTCAGTTCATACAAACAGTCGAGCTCGATACCTTCAGAATGAGCGCTAAGATCTAGAACAGCACAGGCGAACTCACTCCAGTCGACCAGTTTAAAGGCCAGCTGATCAGAGAGATAATTAACGGAACCCGTCATGCAGACTTCCGCTAGTAATAAAGACCCCTGAGTGGTATAGCGGGTAAAAAAGGGTGAGCTTACTGGTCGTCAGAAAGTTTTAACGAAGCGTGAAAGAAAAAATAAATTGAATATTTTTTTCACTCGCAAAGTGTTCTCACATTATCATGCTTGTCAAAGCAGTCGTGAAGTGACTCGACGAGGTAAGACTAAGAGTGTTGGTGGAGTAAGGTGGAGTAGATCTACGGGATAGGATGTCTGTAGAGTTAATTACTGTTAACATGTTTAAAGAGATGATTGTGGGATAGCACATCTGTAGAGATGATTGAGGGATAGTAATTATGTATATATCGCTTCTAGGATAAGATATCCGAGGAGATGATTGTGGAATAGCATATCTGAAGAGATGATTGTGGGATAGCCCGTCTCTAGAGATGATTGTGGGATAGCCCGTCTCTAGAGATGATTGTGGGATAGCCCGTCTCTAGAGATGATTGTGGTATAGCAAGTCTGCAGAGATGATTTTGGGATAGTACTTATGTAGCTATTGTTTCCAGGACACGATGTCTGTTGAGATAATTTTGTGTAACTCATCTGTAGAGATGACTGTGGGATAGCATATATGTGTATATTGCTTCCAGGACACGATGACTCTAGAGATGATTGTGGGATAGCACATCTGTAGAGATGATTGTGGGATAACAATTCTGTAGAGATGATTTTGGGATAGCACGTTTGAAGAATTTGCTTCTAGGATAATATGTCTGAAGAGAAGATGGTGGTTAGGATGTCTGTAGAGATTATTGTGGGATATCCCGTCTGTAGAGATGATTGTGGGATAGCAATTCTGTAGAGATGATTATGGGATAGCACATCTGTAGAGACGATTTTGAGATAGCATGTCTGCAGAGATGATTTTGGGATAACCCGTCTGTAGATATTATTGTGGGATAGCACACCTGTAGAGATGATTGAGGGATATCAATTCTGTAGAGACGATTGTGGGATAGCATGTCTGCAGAGATGATTTTGGGATAACCCGTCTGTAGATATTATTGTGGGATAGCACACCTGTAGAGATGATTGAGGGATAGCAAATCTGTAGAGATGATTATGGAATGGCACATCTGTAGAGATGATTGTGGGATAGCATGTCTGTATATATCGCTTCTAGGATAAGATATCTGAGGAGATGATTATGGAATAGCACATCTGTAGAGATAATTGTGGGATAGCACGTTTGTTGAGACGATTGCGTAAATATTACTTCTAGGATGAGATGTCTGAGAAGATGATTGTGGGATAGCACGTCTGTAGATATCGCTTCTAGGATGAGATGTCTGAGAAGATGATTGTGGGATAGCACTTCTGTAGATATCGCTTCTAGGATGAGATGTCTGAGAAGATGCTTGTGACATAGCACGTCTGTTGAGATGATTGTGGGATAGCACTTCTGTAGATATCGCTTCTAGGATGAGATGTCTGAGAAGATGCTTGTGACATAGCACGTGTGTTGAGATAATTGTGGGATAGCACTTCTGTAGATATCGCTTCTAGGATGAGATGTCTGAGAAGATGCTTGTGACATAGCACGTCTGTTGACATGTCTGAGGAGATGATTGTGATACAGCACTTATGCAGCCATTGCTTCTAGCATACGATGTCTGAACAGGTAAATTTGGATAGCATGTCTGTAGAGATTATCACGTCTATAGATATAATTTCTTGGATAGCATGTCTGTAGATATGATTTTTTGTGGGATAGCATGTCTATAACTCTGTGGGACCCTCTGGCCACATCAATGAAGTCACATTTGATGAATCTCTAGAATGTTTTCATTGCAACGTTGAGGTCACGTTTGATGCAACTTTTAGAATCTTCTCAGAGCAACGTTGAGGTCACGTTTGATGCAACTTTTAGAATCTTCTCAGAGCAACGTTGAGGTCACGTTTGATGCAACTTTTAGAATCTTCTCAGAGCAACGTTGAGGTCATAATTGATGAGTCCCTAGAATGTTATCACTGTAATGCCGAGGTTACATTTAATGAACCTATCAATATTCGTTACCTGTACTCGTCAGACTGATGTACTCTGGAGATCCTAAGATTTCCCGAAATCAAAATCGATCAGATTTACACGAGATTTATCACTATCTCATTGTGATAGCCGAGAGATTACTCCATCAAAGATTTTCTGTCATAGAATCCCAGCCATAAGAGTTCCACAATATAAGCCAAAACCGAAAATTTGATCATTGTTTCATTGCGATAGATCTGTGCTGCTAGTGACACCCTCTGAAGAGTTCCATTCTGTAAGCCAGACCGCAACGTTCCTGTTCTGTTTTCCACTGCGGCAGAATCTCTCCGCCTGATCTAACATGCTGCGCGCGATGGAAGAGTCGTGTATTGCTGGGCGAGCAAGAGCCAGTCAGGCCCAGCTCCGGGCTTGTAATCCCCTCCGAACAGGCCGGCTTAGTCCAGTCAGCGGCCAAACAAGCACGCCAGGGCAAACTGGCTCCCGTGTGGTCTCCCAGCTCTCAGCGGCTGTGTAAGCCGGCTCGACCTTTTTATCTTGTTAGATTCCTTGAGGTGCCTGGCCTGTCACACGCCGGTCCGGCCTGGTGCACACTATCTCTCGAGAGTACTTTCACTCTCAGCTTGTTCTGATCTACAAGACATAAGAGATCCAGGCCTAGTGGTGATATCATTTTTGAGGGTCATTGAAATATTATTGCTCCGTGCGAATTATCCTTATGCATAAACTGAGAAAAATTTGCAAGTGATATTTCTTCCTCACAGAGCGATTATGATTATATGAATATAAATTTTATAATAATAATACAAGAAAAAGTAGAAGAAAAAAGATAGATCGGGCATGAAGAAGGCGGTAAAGAGGAGTCTTAATCGAAAACAAACAACAGAAGAAAAAAGAATCAGAAAGCTGTATGATGATATACTGATACACAATATCTCTCCAACATGACACCTACATGATCTTTCTATTGATGACATCCACAACATCTTTGCTCTCAAAGTTTAGACAGTCTGTCAGTTTTTCCTGGTCCAGCATTAATCGTCTCTCAGTCAGCAGGTCTCACATGTAGACTAATGTCTCATCCAACAAGAGACGGTCTCTCAGCCAGCTGGTCTCACATCTAGACTGATGCCTCAATCAACAAGAGACGGTCTCTAAGCCAGCAGGTCTCACATCTAGACTGATGTCTCAATCAACAAGAGACGGTCTCTAAGCCAGCAGGTCTCACATCTAGACTGATGTCTCAATCAACAAGAGACGGTCTCTAAGCCAGCAGGTCTCACATCTAGACTAATGTCTCATCCAACAAAAGACGGTCTCTAAGCCAGCAGGTCTCACATCTAGACTTATGTCTCAATCAACAAGAGACGGTCTCTAAGCCAGCAGGTCTCACATCTAGACTGATGTCTCAATCAACAAGAGACGGTCTCTAAGCCAGCAGGTCTCACATCTAGACTAATGTCTCATCCAACAAAAGACGGTCTCTAAGCCAGCAGGTCTCACATCTAGACTTATGTCTCAATCAACAAGAGACGGTCTCTAAGCCAGCAGGTCTCACATCTAGACTGATGTCTCAATCAACAAGAGACGGTCTCTAAGCCAGCAGGTCTCACATCTAGACTAATGTCTCATCCAACAAGAAACGGTCTCTCAGCCAGCAGGTCTCACATCTAGACTGATGCCTCAATCAACAAGAGACGGTCTCTAAGCCAGCAGGTCTCACATCTAGACTGATGTCTCAATCAACAAGAGCCGGTCTCTAAGCCAGCAGGTCTCACATCTAGACTGATGTCTCAATCAACAAGAGACGGTTTCTAAGCCGGCAGAAAATATTTCATAGGCGAACATGAACATTGCCTATTTTCCCTAGAAACTGGCTAGAACATTCCCATCCTACAAGTGGATATATTCTCTAGCTATTCCATTTATAACACAATTGAACGCCACTAGAACATTCCCATCCTACCAGTGGATATATTCTCTAGCTATTTCAATTGAACGGCACTAGAACATTCCCATCCAACCAGTGGATATATTCCCTAGCTGTTCCATTTATAACACAGTTGAATGCTAGCTAGATCATTCCCATCCTACCAGTGAATATATTCCATAGCTGTTCCATTTATAACACACTTGATCGCTAGCTAGAACATTTCCATCCTACTAGTGGATATAATTATTCTGTAGCTATTCCATTTATAACACAGTTGAACGCTGGCTAGAACATTCCAATCCTACCAATAGACTGATATTCTTTACCAGTGACATGAAGACATTGGTTAATTGCCAAGCTCTGTGTCACCTTACACCAAATTGTTGAAACACTAGCAAGGACTCCTGCATTAGTTGATATATTTCATTATCAATTTTCTTTTTTTAGATCTTCATTCCCATTGATTGTGACCAACTCTTTAATCAGAGGCAGTTGGGTACTGGCGTGATGAGCCAAGCGTTGGCATTCATCTCCAGGTCTGCATGTCTATAAGACTGTCTTTGTGTTCTGCCTCCTGCACCGTTCGTCTTTCTTTCCTGATTCGGCCTGACATGAAGGCGAGTTATTTGTTCAGTGATTTTATATTATGTGTTACATGCAGTGCAGAAACAATTCCTTCCTCCCTGTCTTACCACCTCTCCTTCTCTTGCATTTCTGTCTCTCCATCTTTCTGCTTTTCTATCTTCGCAACCTTCTCTCTCTCTCTCTCTCTCTCTCTCTCTCTCTCTCTCTCTCTCTCTCTCTCTCTCTCTCTCTCTCTAAATAGAAAAGCAAAAACATCACATTTGGAGGACAACTTGGTAATTATAAAGGATCCAAAAAGGACGCGTGTGTGTCTGTAAATAGTGTGAAACAGGGTCTAAAAAGAGACAGGCACACAACTTTATAACTACGGGACTAAAAGAAGAAACAACACAAGTATAGATTTAACATATAAACCTTTCGCCCGCCTTTATTGTGGCTTCATCAATTGTGTGTAGAAGAAAATGTTTGTTTCTTCTGTCGTATTGTTTCTTCCACATGTCTCATAAGTCCGAAATTTATCCCGTCTTAACTTGAGAGTAAATCCGTCTGGCTGTTCGTGCCTGCCTCTCTCCCTCTCTCTCTCTCTCTCTCTCTCTCTCTCTCTCTCTCTCTCTCTCTCTCTCTCTCTCTCTGTCTCTGTCTCTCTGTCTCTCTCTCTGTCTCTCTCTCTCTCTCGCTCGCTCTCTCTCTCTCTTTCTCTCTCTGTCCCTTTCTCTCTTTCGCTCTCTCTATCTCTCTTTCTCTCTCGCTCTGTCTTGTTATGTCTCTCTTTCTCTTCCTCTCTCTGTCCCTTTCTATCTTTGTCTCTCAGTCCCTCTAGCTCTGCCTCTCTCTGTCTCTGTCTGTCTGTCTGTCTGTCTGTCTGTCTCTCTCTCTCTCTCTCTCTCTCTCTCTCTCTCTCTCTCTCTGTCCCTTTCTCTCTCTCTTTCTCTCTCGCTCTGTCTTGTTATGTCTCTCTTTCTCTTCCTCTCTCTGTCCCTTTCTCTCTTTGTCTCTCAGTCCCTCTAGCTCTGTCTCGCTCTCCCTCTCTTCCCAGCCCTGTCTATCCAGGTCACTCTTTGACCTCCAGTGAGCAGCTCAGACAATAATAAGCCTCTAACGAGGGTCGCCCAGTCTCAGAGACAGCCGTCAGTCTTCCTGGCTCATCTCCAAACTATTTTTATGTTGATGGAGAAATGATGTTTTGGAGTCGATTATCACCCACAAACTTACTGCTCTACTGTCCTTGTTTTATAAGAAATCATGTTTTGCTTTGTCAAGCAGGCCTTCATCCTTGTTGGCAAAGGTCTAAGAACCATTCATCAATAATTTTTTTGTTTTCTTTTCCATGGTGCAGTTAGACGGTTTTGAACAATATTTTGTGCTTTGTCCAATTCTATCTCATCATCAATCAAACCTCTCCTCTGAACAACAACTTGTGAACGTCGCTAAGTTTTTACTCATTTTGTAATATTTGATTTATTTTTACCCGTCGGATTATTTCTTTCCTAACAAACCTTAAGAGATGATCTCCCTAGAATTGTAGATGATACCTAGGATGGTAGATAATACCTAGGATGCTAGATGATACTTAAGATGGTAGATAATACCTAGCATGGTAGATGATACCTAGGATGGTAGATAATACCTAAGATGCTAGATGATACCTAGGATGGTAGATAATACCTAGAATTGTACATGATACCTAGGATGGTAGATAATACATAGGATGCTAGATGATACCTAGGATGGTAGATAATACCTAGGATGCTAGATGATACCTAGGATGGTAGATAATACCTAGCATGGTAGATGATACCTAGGATGGTAGATAATACCTAGGATGCTAGATGATACCTAGGATGGTAGATAATACCTAAGATGTTAGATGATACCTAGGATGGTAGATAATACCTAGGATGCTAGATGATACCTAGGATTGTAGATAATACCTAGGATGCTAGATGATACCTAGGATTGTAGATAATACCTAGGATGCTAGGTGATACCTAGGATGGTAGATAATACCTAGGATGCCTGATGATACCTAGGATGGTAGATAATACCTAGGATACTAGATGATACCTAGGATCATAGATAATACCTAGCATGGTAGATGATACCTAGGATGGTATATAATACCTAGGATGCTAGATGATACGTAGGATGGTAGATAATCTCCCTAAAATGGTAGATGATACCTAGAATGGTAGATAATACCTAGCACGGTACAGGATATCTTGGATGATAGATGCTACCTAGGATGGTAGATCATACCTAGGATGTTAGATGATCTACCTTCAGTTGTAGATGACACCTAGCATGGTAGATGATACCTAGGAACGTAGATAATACCTAGAATACTAAATGATAGCTAGTATGGTAGATGATACCTAGAATACTAGATGATAACTAGATTGCTAAATGGTCTCCCTAGAATGGTAAATGATTTCCCTTGAATGGTAGGATCTCTCTAGAATGGTAGATGGCCTCACTAAAATGGTAAATGATCTCCCTACAATGGTAGATGATCTCCCTAGAATGGTAAAATATGTCCCTAAAATAGTAAATGATCTCCCTGGAATGGTAAATGATCTCCCTGGAATGGTAAATGATCTCCATAGAATGTAAAATGATCTCCCTAGAACGGTAGATGGCCTCCCTAGAATGGTAGATGGCCTCACTAGAATGGTAAATGATCTCCCTTGAATGGTAAATGATCTCCCTAGGATCGTAGATGATCTCCCTAGAATGGCAGATGATCTCCTTAGAATGGTAGATGATCTGCCTCGAATGATAAATGATCTCCCTAGAATGGTAAATAATCTCCCTAGAATGGTAAATAATCTCCCTAGAAAGGTAGATGATACCTAGGATGGCATAGGTTATCCTTAAAATGGTAAATGGTCCCCTTAGAATGGTAAATGGTCTCCCTAGAATGGTAGATGATCTACTTACAATGGTATATGGTCTCCATAGCCTGGTAGATTGTCTCCCTAGAAAGGTAGATGATGACCTTAGAATGGTAAATGATCTCCCTTGAATGTTAAATGATACCTCTAGAATGGCAAGTGATCTCCCTAGACTAGTAGATGGCCTTCCTACAATGGTAGATGGTGTCACTAGAATGATAAATGATCTCCCTAGGATTGAAGACTCTTACTAGAATTGTAGATGGCCTCCCTAGAATGGTAGATGGCCTCCTTAGAATGGTAGGTGGCCTCCCTAGAATGGTAAATGATCTCCCTAGAATGGTAAATGATCTCACTAGGATGGTAGATAATTACTAGATTGGCAGATGATCTTCATAGAATGGTAAAAGATCTCCCTGGAACTGTAAATGATCTCCGTAAAATGGTAAATGATCTCCGTAGAATGGTAAATGATCTCCCCAGAATGATAGATGATCTCCCTTGAATATTAAACAATCTCACTAGAATGGTAGATGATACCTACGATGGTAGAGGATGTCCTTAGAATGGTAGATGGTCTCCCTAGAATGGTAGATGGCCTCCCTAGAATAGTAGATGGGTCTCCCTAGAATGGTAGATGATCTCCCTAGAATGATAGATGGGTCTCCCTAGAATGGTAGATGGTGTCACTAGAATAGTAGATGATCTCCTTGAAATGGTAGATTGTGTCACTAGAATGGTTGATGGGTCTCCCTAGAATGGTAGATGGCCTCCCTAGAATGGTAGATAGTGCACTAGAATGGTAGATGATCTCCCTAGAATGGTAGATGATCTCCCTAGAATGGAAGATGATCTCCCTAGAATGGTAGATGGGTCTCCCTAGGATGGTAGATGGTGTGACTAGAATGGTAAATGATCTCCCTTGAATGGTAAATGATCTCCCTAGGATGGTAGATGATCTTCCTAGAATGGTAGATGATCTACCTAGAATGGTAGATGGGTCTCCCTAGGATGGTAGATGGTGTGACTAGAATGGTAGATGATCTCCCTAGAATTGTAAATGATCTCCCTAGGATGATAGTTGATCTCCCTAGAATGGCAGATGATCTCCCTAGAATGGTAGATGATCTCCCTAGAATGGTAAATGATCTCCCTAGAATGGTAGATGGTCTCCTTAGAATGGTACATGATCTCCCTAGAAATGCAGATGGTCTCCCTAGAATGGTAGATGATCTCCCTAGAATGGCAGATGATCTCCCTAGAATGGTAGATGGTCTCCCTATGATGGTAGATGATCTCCCTAGAATGGTAGATGTTCTCCTACGATGGTAGATGATCTCCCTAGAATGGTAGATGATCTCCCTAGATTGGTAGATGGTCTCCCTACGATGGTAGATGGTCTCCCTAGAATGGTAGATGATCTCCCTAGAAATGCAGATGGTCTCCCTAGAATGGTAGATGATCTCCCTAGAATGGCAGATGGTCTCCCTACGATGGTAGATGATCTCCCTAGAAATGCAGATGATCTCCCTAGAATGGTAGATGGTCTCCCTAGAATGGTAGATGATCTCCCTAGAAATGCAGATGATCTCCCTAGAATGGTAGATGGTCTCCTTAGAATGGTAGATGATCTCCCTGGAAATGCAGATGGTCTCCCTAGAATGGTAGATGATCTCCCTAGAATGGTAGATGGTCTCCCTACGATGGTAGATGATCTCCCTAGAATGGTAGATGGTCTCCTTAGAATGGTAGATGATCTCCCTGGAAATGCAGATGGTCTCCCTAGAATGGTAGATGATCTCCCTAGAATGTTAGATGATTTCCTTAGAATGGTAAATGATCTCCCGAGAATGGCAGATGATCTCTCTACACTAGTAGATGATACCTAGGGTGATAGTTGATCTCCCTAGAATAACAGATGATACCTAGGATGGTAGATGATCTCCATAGAATGGTAGATGGTCGCACTAGAACGGTAGATGATCTCACTAGAAATTTAGATTATCTCCTTAGATTGGTTGATGATATCCATAGAAGGGTGAATGATCTCCCTAGAATGGTAGATGGTGACTAGAATGGTAGATGATCTCCCTAGAATGGTAAACGATCTCCCTAGAATGGTAGCTGATCTGCCTAGAATCGTAAATGATCTCCCTAGAATGGAAGAGGATATCCCTAGAATGATAAAGAGTCTGCCTAGAATTGTAGATGGTCTCCCTAGAATGGTAAATGGTTTACCTAGAATGGTAGATGATCTCCTTAGAATGGTAGAGCGTGTCCTTAGAATTGTAGATGGTCTCCCTAGAATGGTAGAGCGTGTCCTTAGAATGGTAGATGGTCTCCCTAGAATGGTAAAGCGTGTCCTTAGAATGGTAGATGGTTTCCCTAGAATGGTAGAGCGTGTCCCTAGAATGGTAGATGATCGCCCTAGAAATTCAGATGGTCTCCCTAGAATGGTAGAGCGTATCCTTAGAATGGTAGATGATCTCCCTAGAATGGTAGAGCGTGTCCTTAGAATGGTAGATGGTCTCCCTAGAATGGTAGATGGTTTACCTAGAATTGTAGATGGTCTCTCTAGAATGGTATAGCGTGTCCTTAGAATGGTAGAAGGTCTCCCTAGAATGGTAGATGGTTTACCTAGAATTGTAGATGGTCTCCCTAGAATGGTAGAGCGTGTCCTTAGAATGGTAGATGATCTCCCTAGAATGGTAGAGCGTGTCCTTAGAATGGTAGATGGTCTCCCTAGAATGGCAGATGATCCCTCTACAATAGTAGATGATACCTAGGATGATGAAACCAGATGGTTCGTGGCCAAGAAATCTGGTGACTAGGGTGTTCACCGGCCACGTGCCACTCAGTATAATATTAATGATAATAATAATTTTTATTATAATTATTGTAATTGTCATTATAATTATTATTATTATTATTATTATTATTATTATTATTATTATTATTATTATTATTATTATTATTATTATTATTATTATTATTATTATTATTATTATTATTATTATTATTATTATTATTATTATTATTATTATTATTATTATTATTATTATTATTATTATTATTATTATTATTATTGTTGTTGTTGTTGTTGTTGTTGTTGTTGTTTTTGTTGTTGTTGTAGTTGTTGTTGTTGTTATCATTATTATTATTTTTGTTATTGTCATTATCATTATTATTATTATTATTATTATTATTATTATTATTATTATTATTATTATTATTATTATTATTATTATTATTATTATTATTATTATTATTATTATTATTATTATTATTATTATTATTATTGTTATTATTATTATAAATTTTATTACTATTTTCATTTTTATACGAGCGTTAGCTGTACAATGTCTGTCCGATCGGCCGCCGTTGTTTGAGGTTTCCTATCTCTGATGTCTTTGTTCTCAGTGGTCAGCTGTGAGCCACTGGTCCTGGCTGCAGCTGTTGCTTGGTGTCACGTGGCAAGGATGTGTCCAGGGAGCTGTGATCCTGGTTTCTACAATCAAAGTGCTTCAGCACCTGTGCAAGACTTTCAGACAGACTTAAGAGACGAATGCGTTCTACCCTTGCGTTAGATGTGATCTCTTTACCCCTTTCTTTCTCATTCACTCTCTCTCTCTCTCTGTCTTTCTGTCTTTCTGTCTGTCTATCTGTCTATCTGTCTCTCTGTCTCTCTCTGTCTCTGTCTGTCTCTCTCTCTCTCTCTCTCTCTCTCTCTCTCTCTCTCTCTCTCTCTCTCTCTCTCTCTCTCTCTTTCTCTTTTTTTTTTCTTTCTCTCTGCTCAATATGCCTCTAGAGTCACTATCGGTGTCGCCAGCACTGGACATCTAAAGCCGGTAGATCTCAGCAAATAATTTCTCGCCTGACAATCACCTCGCAACTGGCCATAACATAAACTATCGCTCCAGAGGAGTGTCTGCATTAGAAGAGAGAGAGAGAGAGAGAGAGAGAGAGAGAGAGAGAGAGAGAGAGACAGACAGACAGACAGACAGACAGACAGAGAGTGTGTGTGTGTGTGTGCTCTGCTGAATGACTGTAAGTCGGCTATTATTGGTGAAAAAAAGATCTCTTGAAGAAATGGGAGGAAGAATGCCAAGATCGATACATGTAAGCTTATGTGAAACAGATCTGATGAATGATTACTTTTACGATATTTGTATTAAAAAAGAGATCTGTTGGACCAATGGTAAGCATCTCAGACTAGAACCAGAGGGTGCCTTTGAGTGTAGTCTCTGGACTACTGTACCTGTACTTCCTTTCATCGGCCAACAGATATGTGCTATCTTCCGAATGGTCAAGCTATATGTGTAGTCCCATTGTCAGTTTGATTATGCTATCTTCCTAGTGGTCAAGCTATACGTTTAGTCTCATTGTCAGTCTGATTGTGCTATCTTCCGAATGGTCAGGCTATATGTGTAGTCTCATTGTCAGTCTGATTGTGCTGTCTTCCGAGTCGAGTGGTCAAGCTATATGTGTAGTCTCATTGTCAGTCTTATTGTGCTATCTTCCGAATGGTCAAGCTATATGTGTAGTCTCATTTTAAGTCTGACTGTGCTATCTTCCGAGTGGTCAAGCTATATGTGTAGTCTCATTGTCAGTCTGATTGTGCTGTCTTCCGAGTGGTCAAGCCATATGTGTAGTCTCATTGTCAGCCTGATTGTGCTGTCTTCCGAGTCGAGTGGTCAACCTAAATGTGTAGTCTCATTGTCAGTCTGAT
>JAWDGP010003608.1:130000-137500 GCA_033675545.1 Elysia crispata
TCTGGACGTCCGCGCTCCCCTAACAGTGACGTGTTGCCCCAGAGGCGAGGGGTGGAGATGTGCCGAGATAGCAGGCGGGTGTTGTCCCCTCCACCGGTTCTGGGCGTGGGGTCAGCAGCCGAGGCGAGGCTTGTGCCTCACGGCAGAGCGTGCTGTGACCATTGTAACGGCTGTCTGGTGGAGCTCAAGCGACAAGCTCTCCGCCTCATGTTTCCAGACACTGGCGCGGACGGTCACCTAGCACAGGTAGGATCATAACACACTGGTTGTAGCACAGGTAGAATCATAGCACATTGTTTGTAGCATAGGTAGGATTACAACGTACTGCTTTTAGTACAGGTAGGATCACAACACACTGGTTGTACCACAGGTAGGATCACAACACATTTTTTGTAGCACAGGTAGGATCACAACATATTGTTTGTAGCACAGGTAGGATCCCGACGCACTGGTTGTAGCACAGCTAGGATCACAACACATTGTTTGTAGCACAGGTAGGATCACAACACACTGGTTGTAGCACAGGTGGGATCACAACACATTCTTAGTAGCACAGGTAGGATCACAACACATTGTTAGTAGCACAGGTAGGATCAGAACACATTGTTAGTAGCACAGGTAGGATCACAGCACACTGGTTGTAACGTCCAGATCTCATAGCACTACACTCGCTCTTTTCCTCCTGCCTTTTGAACCTTTTCGAATCCGAAACACAAAATGTTCCCTTTGTTTTAAGTCTGAGGTAAAGATCTTTGCTATCCAAAGACTATTATAGCAAACGGTCGCACTTAAACTTGCTTGTGTTGCTTACTAAAATGCATCAAATGTCCGGTAATGGGGGTGGAGTGGGGGGGTCTTTAGACACTGTAGACTATTGTGTGTTTGTTAATCAATATAGCGTCAGCCGTGTTCTCTCTTCTCCTTCCTGCCAAACGCGCCGTTTTTAACACAGTTAGCGAAGAAAAAAAAAAACTAAAACTTTTGTCTAATTGTCTTTGTAAAGTTGTTTCTCGAGCATTTTCTGGGCTCTATCTCTGTTTCTTTATACAGGAAAGATTCCGGGGGTATGGGGTGGATCGTGGCTGTGAGGGGGGGATGGGGGAGAGAGTGAGAGAGAGAGAAAGAGAGAGAGAGAGAGAGAGAGAGAGAGAGAGAGAGAGAGAGAGAGAGAGAGAGAGAGAGAGAGAGAGAGAGAGAGAGAGAGGAGGCAATCTCTGTTTCCATCCAGCATCTGTCTCTCTCCAGACATGACAAGGCTTGTTAAAGCCCGATCAGACGCGCCATCTGTGCAGGGCCAGGAGCAGAGCAGAACCGAGAGCCCACACTGGCTGCACAGAAAACAGCGACACTCACGTGACAAACACATCTTTAAACGATGAAAGTGCGAAAGCGAGTACGAGTGT
Organism: Elysia crispata; assembly: GCA_033675545.1. Taxonomy (NCBI): domain Eukaryota; kingdom Metazoa; phylum Mollusca; class Gastropoda; family Plakobranchidae; genus Elysia; species Elysia crispata. The sequence continues at coordinate 131,404 of JAWDGP010003608.1, forward strand.
GCTTTCTTGTCGAACGGGAAGATTATCTGCTCCTGATTGGCGTGAGGAGCCCTCTCTCTGCTCGTTATGCAAATAAGTTGAGATCATGGCACGTGGGATACATGGGATGCATAATCTCTCTCTCTCTCTCTCTCTCTCTCTCTCTCTCTCTCTCTCTCTCTCTCTCTCTCTCTCTCTCTCTCTCTCTAAACTCTAGTGACAGACCCGTGCTGTCTGACTCAATCTTGGAGCGAGTTGCGAGGCTGAAGCAGTCGACTCAGAACGCTATTTGGCGAGTTCAATTTCACAAAACGACTTTAACTGGATTAGCCTCCCCCAGTAGTGAAGTGAGGAGGGGGAGTGTGTGTGTGTAGCGATGGAAGGGGGGGGGGGGGGCAGCGTAAAGGGGGATTTAGAGACCCCAATACACGATCAGCACTATGCTGACCAAAGTGTAAGGACCGGAATATATTCCAGCAGCTGGCCACCTTGACCTTGTGGTGACACATGGCACGAAGGTCTCACGTTCCCCCTTGCGGCTTAGGACGGACGTAGGAAATAACGTGGCGGGCCAAGTTTGAGTGGCCTGGGGTGCCATACCACTCTAGACTCTATCGTTACCATATAGATCACGTGACTGGTTGAACCTAGCAAGATCCACCCTCTGCAAGTATGTAATACTCTGGAAGGGCATTCGGGGAGTACACGTGAATTAAACATATTTGCATATATCTAGCTCTTCATTACCCATTGCACTCTCTCTTTATCACACCCTCTCCGCTTCCTCCTCCTTCTCTTCCTCCCCGACTTGTGCCAATAAGTTTAAGTTTTGCTACCAACATAGGCCTGAGATAGAGTGACTTTTATCATTTAGGGTATCTGCTCTCTCTCTCTCTCTCTCTCTCTCTCTCTCTCTCTCTCTCTCTCTCTCTCTCTCTCTCTCTCTCTCTCACTCGCTTGCTCGCTCTCTCCACCGTTAGTCTGATTCAGGCAGTTATTGATTAATTTATATATATATATATATATATATATATATATATATATATATATATATAGAGAGAGAGAGAGAGAGAGAGAGAGAGAGAGATCAATCTCATTAGTTTTAATTCTTGTCGTGTACGAGATTATGTTTTATTTGTATCCACTGCCAACTGGCATAAAAGATACAAAGTGTAAAGACTTTTAGGGCTCACTTGCTGCATGACCTGACTGGACACACTTAGACAATTAGTCCTGTTACCTAGCGGGTTACCTCATTTGACATTTCTCATAAAGGAGACACACCTAACCCTACCTTGACCTAATTCCTTCAATCTCTCTGTTCCAAGCTTTACCGTTATAGATGTCATGACCTAATTCCTTCAATCTCTCTGTTCCAAGCTTTACCGTTATAGATGTCATGACCTAATTCCTTCAATCTCTCTGTTCCAAGCTTTACCGTTATAAATATCATGACCTAATTCCTTCAATCTCTCTGCTCCAAGCTTTACCGTTATAGATGTCATGACCTAATTCCTTCAATCTCTCTGTTCCAAGCTTTACCGTTATAGATATCATGACCTAATTCCTTCAATCTCTCTGTTCCAAGCCTTACTGTTATAGATGTCATGACCGAATACCTTCAATCTGCCTGTTCCAAGCCTTACTGTTATAGATATCATGACCTAATTCCTTCAATCTCTCTGCTCCAAGCTTTACCGTTATAGATGTCATGACCTAATTCCTTCAATCTCTCTGCTCCAAGCTTTACCGTTATAGATATCATGACCTAATTCCTTCTATCTCTCTGCTCCAAGCTTTACCGTTATAGATGTCATGACCTAATTCCTTCTATCTCTCTGTTCCAAGCTTTACCGTTATAGATATCATGACCTAATTCCTTCTATCTCTCTGCTCCAAGCTTTACCGTTATAGATATCATGACCTAATTCCTTCAATCTCTCTGTTCCAAGCCTTACTGTTATAGATGTCATGACCGAATACCTTCAATCTGCCTGTTCCAAGCCTTACTGTTATAGATGTCATGACCTAATTCCTTCAATCTGTCTGTTCCAAGCTTTACCGTTATAGATGTCATGACCTAATTCCTTCAATCTCTCTGTTCCAAGCCTTACTGTTATAGATGTCATGACCGAATACCTTCAATCTGCCTGTTCCAAGCCTTACTGTTATAGATATCATGACCTAATTCCTTCAATATCTCTGTTCCAAGCTTTACCGTTATAGATATCATGACCTAATTCCTTCAATCTCTCTGTTCCAAGCCTTACTGATATAGATGTCATGACCGAATACCTTCAATCTGCCTATTCCAAGCCTTACTGTTATAGATGTCATGACCTAATTCCTTCAATCTCCTTGTTCCAAGCATTGCTGTTATAGTTGTCATGACCTAATTCTTTCAACTGTTCTGTTCCAAGTCTTACTGTTATAGATATCATGATTGTGACATCTTTCTTTCAATCGTTCTGTTCTAAGCTCTACTGATATTGATATTATGACCTTATATATATATATATATTATATTTACACCAAGATAGAATCATGCCCCCTCTCCAACACCCTAAGCTTCTTTTATAAAGTGGTGAGTATCAGCCTCTGTCAGCAGGGTCTGCTGAGCATCAAAGCAAACGATGAAAAGCTGAACGACTTCGTTTTGGGAAAAGATCAGTAACTTTCTAAAGAGTCTTTCACGAGCGGAGCTTCCCGGTAAAGGCTGTGCAAACTTTACATTAGACTCGCTTATTGATTAGCTCCTAAGAAATAGTGGGAATGTCCCAAACTAATTTTGGCCCCTTGTGCATGTGATGTTGGCAAAGCAAGAACTTTATACACAAGAGTAAAATGGGTGTGTTCAGTAGGACCGCTGGCTTATCACCGCGGAAATTGAACGCTTCACTTTGCTCACGTTTGCTCCAGTTTGCTCCAGTTTCCGATTGCTGCGAAGGTCAGCGAGTTCAGAACAGCAGCAAGTCCTTACCGGCCAGGAGTCCTTTGATCAATGGCGGGCAAAAGTTTCCAGAAAGTTCCCATATATTTTCATTACCGTCTAGATTTTTTTTTCCTACCTCGGTGCGGTTGAGTCATCGGCAGTGGAGTCACACAGAGTAACGTTTATTTTGGAAACTGTACTGTCTGTGAGAGAAGGTTTTAAACAGACCCGGGCTGACCTTCCGATAACTGGGCGGAATCGATGACACCCGGTTTTTCTTGACAGGTGAATATAATAGACCCGGACTGACCTTCCGATAGATGGACGGAATCGATAACTGTGACATGTATTAAAGAAACCATTAGGCCTATTTATTGCCCAGGGCACTCGCTGCTCCATGCTGTTCGTGTCGGAAAAGACTCCGAAAGACTAGGCGAACGATTAACCAACTTAACCGACTTGTCCCTCTTGCTCTCTCTCTCTCTCTCTCTCTCTCTCTCTCTCTCTCTCTCTCTCTCTCTCTCTCTCTCTCTCTCTCTCTCTCTCTCTCTCTCTCTCTCTCTCTCTCTCTCTCGTTCTCGCTCTCTCTCTCTATCTCTCTCTTTCTCTCTCTCTCGCTCTCTCTCTCTCTCCTTCTTTTTTCCATCTCCATCCTCCCTGTTTCTCCTTCACTTTCTCTTACTCTCTCTTACCCTTTTCCCCTCTCCATCTTGTTTGTTTCTCCTTCACTTTCTCTCTCTCCCTACCTTAGACAGTAACAAAGGAGAAGCGTTTCTCCCAGAGAAAGCAAATAAAGCCCAGAGGTTTTGTTTGGACAAGCTAGCACTAGAGCAATCAGAGTTGGGGGTTCGAGGAAGGTTAAACTGAGAGGCGAAGAAAGATCTTGATCTACAGAGTTTTATCCACCTGGACTATCACCCAAAATCTCTTGGGCAGACGGATATCATCAGCTCAGAAGACTAAGTCATGCTCAGACTACAAAAGACCTATATCTCCGACCTTGTGTCCAGAGGAGCTCTACATAAACATCGATCTAAGAATTGTTTAATGAGTTCTACGTGATATAAGTTCCGTGAATAACACAATGTATATACCTCGTCCTCAGGCTGATGGGACCTTCATTGGCAGGGAATACTCAAACACGGACTCAGTGAACGTACTCGACAGAGAATACTCAAACACGGACTCAGTGAACGTACTCGACAGAGAATACTCAAACACGGACTCAGTGAACGTACTCGACAGAGAATACTCAAACACAGACTCAGTGAACGCACTCGACAGAGAATACTCAAACACGGACTCAGTGAACGTACTCGACAGAGAATACTCAAACACAGACTCAGTGAACGCACTCGACAGAGAATACTCAAACACAGACTCAGTGAACGCACTCGACAGAGAATACTCAAACACAGACTCAGTGAACGTACTCGACAGAGAATACTCAAACACAGACTCAGTGAACGTACTCGACAGAGAATACTCAAACACGGACTCAGTGAACGTACTCGACAGAGAATACTCAAACACAGACTCAGTGAACGTACTCGACAGAGAATACTCAAACACAGACTCAGTGAACGCACTCGACAGAGAATACTCAAACACAGACTCAGTGAACGTACTCGACAGAGAATACTCAAACACAGACTCAGTGAACGTACTCGACAGAGAATACTCAAACACAGACTCAGTGAACGTACTCGACAGAGAATACTCAAACACGGACTTAGTGAACGTACTCGACAGAGAATACTCAAACACAGACTCAGTGAACGTACTCGACAGAGAATACTCAAACACGGACTCAGTGAACGCACTCGACAGAGAATACTCAAACACGGACTCAGTGAACGTACTCGACAGAGAATACTCAAACACGGACTCAGTGAACGTACTCGACAGAGAATACTCAAACACGGACTCAGTGAACGTACTCGACAGAGAATACTCAAACACGGACTCAGTGAACGCACTCGACAGAGAATACTCAAACACGGACTCAGTGAACGTACTCGACAGAGAATACTCAAACACGGACTCAGTGAACGCACTCGACAGAGAATACTCAAACACGGACTCAGTGAACGTACTCGACAGAGAATACTCTATCACAGACTGAAGGGAACTTACTCAATAGAGAATACTTTAACACAGATTTAAGGGAACTTACTCAATAGAGAACACTTTAACACAGATTTAAGGGAACTTACTCAACAGAGAATACTCTAACACAGACTGAAGGAAACTTACTCAATAGAGAATACTTTAACACAGATTTAAGGGAACTTACTCAATAGAGAATACTTTAACACAGATTTAAGGGAACTTACTCAACAGAGAATTCTCTAACACAGACTGAAGGGAACTTACTCAATAGAGAATACTCTAACACAGACTTAAGGGAACTTACTCAACAGAGAATACTCTTACACAGACTTAAGGGAACTTATTCAACAGAGAGTACTCTAAGACAGACTTAAGGGAAGTTACTCAACAGAGAATACTCTAACACAGATTAAGGGAAGTTACTCAACAGAGAGTACTCTAAGACAGACTTAAGGGAAGTTACTCAACAGAGAGTACTCTAAGACAGACTTAAGGGAAGTTACTCAACAGAGAATTCTCTAACACAGACTGAAGGGAACTTACTCAACAGAGAATACTCTAACACAGACTTACGGAAAGTTACTCAACAGAGAATACTCTAACACAGACTTAAGGGAACTTATTCAGCACAGAGTACTCTAAGACAGACTTAAGGGAAGTTACTCAACAGAGAATACTCTAACACAGATTAAGGGAAGTTATTCAACAGAGAGTACTCTAAGACAGACTTAAGGGAAGTTACTCAACAGAGAGTACTCTAAGACAGACTTAGGGAAGTCAACAGAGAATACTCTCACCGAGACTTAGTGGACGTTATTCTACTCACATTTCTTACGGAGCTGCGTGAAAGGCGAAATATATATCGATTAAATTGTGTTGTGTTGTTTCTTTTCTCTCCCGAAGTTATAAAGTTTTGTGCCTGTTTTTTTTAAGCTTTTACTCTCTCTCTCTCTCTCTCTCTCTCTCTCTCTCTCTCTCTCTCTCTCTCTCTCTCTCTCTCTCTCTCTCTCTCTCTCTCTCTCTCTCTCTCTCTCTCTCTCTCTCTCTCTCTCGTTCTTTGCCGCACTCCTCACT
>JAWDGP010003608.1:142500-167500 GCA_033675545.1 Elysia crispata
CTGAGCCTTATGACCGGTGGTACTCGAGGCCTGGTCAGCTGTGCGCTGTGTGCGGGACTGGACTCGCCAGACTGCGACACGAGGCTGCGGCCATGGTGCAGTCCATCCAGCTGGCTCACACGTCCAGCACGGCCACTGGTTCCCCGACAGTGCACTACAGAGCCAGGTGAGTGTGCCCTGTTGGCAGATGCTGGCAAAAAAACGTTTACACTTTCCGCTTTTTCAGAGATGTTTCCTATAGTTTCAGGGCTAGAGCCACGCGAAAAAACACCAGAAGCTGACAGGTGTGAAAGGACAGCAACCGAAATTGTTTGTTTCTTTTAGCGCGGCGAACATTTTGTTTTGATTTGAAATCACACATCTCCAACTAGTGCTAATTGATTCACTGCTTTTGCATGATTTTTTTTAATTATTATTTTCGGTGCAGTCGAAATTGCTTCGACAAATTTTGATATGAGAACGTAGATAATAATGACCTAACTTGAACCTGGATGCTTTTATTTTCTAAGCAAACCCCTCCCTATCTAGGCCTAGGTGGATTAATTCTAGATTTTCAGAAATCTATTTGTACGTTGGTAAGGGGAGATAGCCAAACCATATACATGAGTAGATAGACCACAGGGTAAAATAGAACATTATTATTTTCTAATATTCTTTCGAAACGTATACTGATCTGCCCAGTTGTGACACTTTATGACTGTATTATAAAGAAGGACATTAATATCTTTAATGATCTTACAACATAGATGTCTACTGATCTTCCCAGTTGTGACACTTCATGACTGTATTATAAAGAAGGACATTAATATCTTTAATGATCTTACAACATAGATGTCTACTGATCTTCCCAGTTGTGACACTTCATGACTGTATTATAAAGTAGGACTTTATTATCTTTAAGCGATCTTACAACATAGATGTCTACTGATATGCCCAGTTGTGACACTTTATGGCATATTGTAAAGAAGGACATTATTATCTTCAAGCATTCTTACAACATAGATGTCTACTGATCTGCCCAGTTGTGACACCCTATGACTCTATTTGGAGGCCGCCTAGCCTGGAGTCTACCAGAGCTATACATTGTTTAGTATCCTCAAACAATATTATTTTGTGTCCCCGTAATGATTACCACTGTCTGATAACTGAGCACACTGTTAATGAGTACAGCTTTAGGTTTATGGGGGTTAAGCGCTAATTAAAGTAGGGCAGCCTGACATTCTCAATAGAATACACTACCATCGGACCACGGGGGGCCACCACGATTTTGTTTTTAGTTGTGCTTGATTAACGTGTTATGTCCCCTGAAAAATCTTTACATACAACTACATGCTTGTAAAATAAATTAATCATAACCTCTCAGAATGTGTAGCCATAGTAACCGTCACTTTATTCTTGGTATCAACTTGCAGTCTGTGTCCCCAGCATAAGGCATCTGATAAGGACTCGATAAATATTTTAAACTTGATCATGTAAAGGAATATTATAATAGTCACATGGAACGTTAAATGGAAAGGGTCATAACTTTTATTTTTTTTTGTAATGTTCATACTAAAAAGCGGGATTACTCCCCTTGTATGAAAAATAAAACCTGTTTAAGCAACCAAACTTTTTCTATATAGACAGGCATTTAACTGATGTCCTCACCTTTTTCCTTGTTTGTCTCTCTGTCCGTCTGTATGTCTGCCTCGTTTTTCAAGAACTGCTTCGTATATAGGCAGGCATTAATTTTAAATAAACTCAACACTTTTTTAAAACCTTTTCCCTTGTGACTCTTTATCTCTCACTCTATCTCTGTCTCTGTCCATCGCTCTCTCTCTCTCTCTCTCTCTCTCTCTCTCTCTCTCTCTCTCTCTCTCTCTCTCTCTCTCTCTCTTTTTTTCTCTTTCCTTGTTATGTGGACATACATCTCCAAATCGTTTCCTGTTTGTCTTTTCTCCTCTGTTTCTAAAAATATTACCCTTTTTTCTCTCTGCCCATCTCTGTATCTCAGTCACCTTCTTTGTCTCTGTTTTAATTTCTCTCTCTCCGCCTTTATCTCTGTAGCCAGCTTCCCCCCCCCCCCTCCCCCACCTATCCGCCCTCTCTATATGTCCCACTGGTAAGGCCTGGAGCTGGAGAGGAAGTGTCTAGATATGCTGCGTGCCAAAACCATCACATTAATATTAGCATTTAACGAGGATGTACTGGACTTTGGCGGGTTCACCCATACATTCTACACTGGTCTCTCTTCTCTCTCTCTCTCTCTCTCTCTCTCTCTCTCTCTCTCTCTCTCTCTCTCTCTCTCTCTCTCTCTCTCTTCCCGTCTCTCTATCTCTCTCTCACCTCCTCTCTCTCTCCTTCTCGCACTCCATCTGTTTCTGTCTTTTGACCCTTTTTCTGGATCTTTCTTTATCTATTCTACTTCTCATTCTTTCTTTCACTATTTTTCTGTATCTGCCGTCCTGTTCTTTGTATCTTCCTCCCCTCTTTTTTATCCTCCATTTCTTTCTCTTATGAATTATTTCTTTCGCAATCTTTTTCTCTCCAGGTAGAGTGTGATTTGAACTTTTTTTCCGTCGATCCCAATGTTTTTCCTCTATCTCTCCCTCTCTCTCTCTATCTCTTTTTCTAAGTGTCTTCCTCTTTCTCTCTCAAATTCTCCTTCTCGCAGATCAATATCTCTTTCGGTCTCTTATTCTCTCTCTTTCCTCCTCCCCACTCCTCCTATACAGAGAGCGCGGGAAAAGAAAAGAAACAAGATGGATTCAGCAGGGGAAGAGAGAGAGAGAGAGAGAGAGAGAGAGAGAGAGAGAGAGAGAGAGAGAGACAGACAGACAGACAGACAGACAGACAGACAGACAGACAGAAAAGACAGATGAAGAGAATATTCTGAAGGTTTCCGATTTATCTTGTTTGTTAGTCGGGTGTGGGCTGGGCTGGGTGTCGGCTGGGTGTGGGCTGTGCCTCGATCTACACCACTGAGAAATTGATAGACATGCAAATCAGGGGGCAGCAAGGAACGCCCAGGCTGGAATGAGCGAAATGTGTTTCTTTGAGAGGTCCCTGACCGTGAAGAAAGGCTACGACTTGACTTAATAGACACGCCGGGAGTGGAAGCAACTGGGCTGAGAGAGAGAGAGAGAGAGAGAGAGAGAGAGAGAGAGAGAGAGAGAGAGAGAGAGAGAGAGAGAGAGAGAGAGAGAGAGAGAGAGAGAGAGAGAGAGAGAGAGAGAGAGAGAGAGACGGCCACGCTGAGGAAGGAAGATTTCCCGAGAGGAAGGTAAAAATGATCGGGCAGAGTTGTGTAGGATCATTAGGGAGGTTTGTGGAGTGGTACGCAAGCCCATACAGTAAGAGAAAGAGAGAGAAACAGACAAGACAGATAGACAGTCAGACAAAGAAAGAGATAGAGATAGACGCAGAAACAAAGACAGAGAGAGCAAAAGGAAAAGTCATGTATGATGCAGAACGACAGACAATATCGGAGAAAGCGTAAGGAAAAGGAGAGAGAGAGAGAGAGACAGCGAAGAACAGGACGAGACAGTGGCGAATAGAGAAAACACGAGACCAGTTAAAAAAAACCTGACAGACAAACAAAGAATGAGCCTGTTTGGAATAGAGAAGAAGGAGATATAAAAAAAATAAGAAGAGAAGCGAAAGAGATGAACAAGTCGTCACAGAGGAGAAGAGAAAGAGGAACAAGTGGTCACAGAGGAGAAGAGAAAGAGGAACAAGTCGTCACAGAGGAGAAGAGAAAGAGGAACAAGTCGTCACAGAGGAGAAGAGAAAGAGGAACAAGTCGTCACAGAGGAGAAGAGAAAGAGGAACAAGTCGTCACAGAGGAGAAGAGAAAGAGAGGAACAAGTCGTCACAGAGGAGAAGAGAAAGAGGAACAAGTCCTCACAGAGGAGAAGAGAAAGAGGAACAAGTCGTCACAGAGGAGAAGAGAAAGAGGAACAAGTCGTCACAGAGGAGAAGAGAAAGAGGAACAAGTCGTCACAGAGGAGAAGAGAAAGAGGAACAAGTCGTCACAGAGGAGAAGAGAAAGAGGAACAAGTCGTCACAGAGGAGAAGAGAAAGAGGAACAAGTCGTCACAGAGGAGAAGACAAAGAGGAACAAGTCGTCACAGAGGAGAAGAGAAAGAGGAACAAGTCGTCACAGAGGAGAAGAGAAAGAGGAACAAACAATTCGAAATGACAAGAGAATAACGCCTTGGAGCGATGAAGGGAAACTAGAGCCGTGTTTGGTTTTTAGTTTCGAGATTTTCTGTTTCAGATATAACCTGGTCCAGTAGGTACGAAAAAAAATCCTGTTCTGCCTCATGGCTCCATCCCACGAAACTTACAGGGTACATCCCAGCAGGTTTGGGTATTGTCGCTAGAGGTTGAGTTTCTAACTTGTGGCCACTGTCTATCTTCCCTTCCGATCCTTCAAAACTTACAGGCTACATTGTAACAGGTTTAGGTGTTGTCGCTAGGGGCTCAGTCTCTAACCTGTGGCCATGATCGTTCTGCCAATCCCATCACACGAAACTTACAGGCTACATTGTAACAGGTTTAGGTGTTGTCGCTTTGGGCTCAGTTTCTAACCTGTGGCCATGATCGTTCTGCCAATCCCATCACACAAAACTTACAGGCTACATTATAACAGGTTTAGGTGTTGTCGCTAGGGGTTCAGTTTCTAACCTGTGGCCACTGTCTATCTTCCCTTCCGATCCTTCAAAACTTACAGGCTACATTGTAACAGGTTTAGGTGTTGTCGCTTTGGGCTCAGTTTCTAACCTGTGGCCATGATCGTTCTGCCAATCCCATCACACAAAACTTACAGGCTACATTATAACAGGTTTAGGTGTTGTCGCTTTGGGCTCAGTTTCTAACCTGTGGCCATGATCGTTCTGCCAATCCCATCACACGAAACTTACATGCTACATTATAACAGGTTTAGGTGTTGTCGCTTTGGGCTCAGTTTCTAACCTGTGGCCATGATCGTTCTGCCAATCCCATCACACGAAACTTACAGGCTACATTATAACAAGTTAAGGTGTTGTCGCTAGGGGTTCAGTTTCTAACTTGTGGACGCGATCGTATTGCTTATCCCATCACACGAAACTTACAGTCTACATTGTAACATGTTTAGGTGTTGTCGCTAGGGGTTCAGTTTCTAACCTGTGGTCATGATCGTTCTGCCAATCCCATCACACGAAACTTACAGGCTATATTGTAAGAGGTTTAGGTGTTGTCGCTAGGGGTTCAGTTTCTAACCTGTGGCCACGATCATTCTGCTAATCCCATCACACAAAACTTACAGGCTACATTGTAACAGGTTTAGGTGTTGTCGCTAGGGGTTCAGTTTCTAACTTGTGGACGCGATCGTATTGCTTATCCCATCACACGAAACTTACAGGCTACATTGTAACATGTTTAGGTGTTGTCGCTAGGGGTTCAGTTTCTAACCTGTGGCCATGATCGTTCTGCCAATCCCATCACACAAAACTTACAGGCTACATTGTAACAGGTATAGGTGTTGTCACTAGGGGTTCAGTTTCTAACCTGTGGCCACTGTCTATCTTCCCTTCCCATCACACAAAACTTATAGGCTACATTGTAACAGGTTTGGGTATTGTCGCTAGAGGTTGAGTTTCTAACCTGTGGCCACTGTCTATCTTCCCTTCCGATCCTTCAAAACTTACAGGCTACATTGTAACAGGTTTAGGTGTTGTCGCTTTGGGCTCAGTTTCTAACCTGTGGCCATGATCGTTCTGCCAATCCCATCACACAAAACTTACAGGCTACATTATAACAGGTTTAGGTGTTGTCGCTTTGGGCTCAGTTTCTAACCTGTGGCCATGATCGTTCTGCCAATCCCATCACACGAAACTTACAGGCTACATTGTAACAGGTTTAGGTGTTGTCGCTTTGGGCTCAGTTTCTAACCTGTGGCCATGATCGTTCTGCCAATCCCATCACACGAAACTTACAGGCTACATTATAACAAGTTTAGGTGTTGTCGCTAGGGGTTCAGTTTCTAACTTGTGGACGCGATCGTATTGCTTATCCCATCACACGAAACTTACAGGCTACATTGTAACATGTTTAGGTGTTGTCGCTAGGGATTCAGTTTCTAACCTGTGGTCATGATCGTTCTGCCAATCCCATCACACAAAACTTACAGGCTACATTGTAACAGGTTTAGGTGTTGTCGCTAGGGGTTCAGTTTCTAACTTGTGGACGCGATCGTATTGCTTATCCCATCACACGAAACTTACAGGCTACATTGTAACATGTTTAGGTGTTGTCGCTAGGGGTTCAGTTTCTAACCTGTGGCCATGATCGTTCTGCCAATCCCATCACACAAAACTTACAGGCTACATTGTAACAGGTATAGGTGTTGTCACTAGGGAATCAGTTTCTAACCTGTGGACGCGATCGTATTGCTTATCCCATCACACGAAACTTACAGGCTATATTGCAGCAGGTGTGGTTATTGCCTCCAGGGAGGCAATCAGCCCGGGTTGCTTCCAGTCGCTGTGGTCAGACCTGACCAGGTTGAAGGAGTGTGGGTTACCTGGTGTGCACTATGAAAAGTTCAGAAAAAAGGTGTCAGCTCCTGATAAGGATGTTATTGTGTTATTTTAATCTACACATGTTATTAGAGTAGCAGGTGGTCTTCGAATTTCATAAATCTTGCTTGGCTTGTGATGTCACAAATTGCTTGTTGAACAGCATTGCTTTCTAAACAGTATTGCTTGCTGAGCAGTATTGCCTTCTAGACAGTATTGCTGCTGGACAGTATTGCTTGCTGGACAGTATTGTTTGCTGGCAGTATAGCTTGCTGGAGAGTATTGTTTGCTGGGCAGTGTTCCTTGCTGCAAAGTATAGCTTGCTGGACAGTATTGGCTTATAGACAGTATGGCTTGCCGGACAGTATTGGCTTATAGACATTATGGCTTGCTGGACAGTATTTCTTGCTGGGCAGTATTGCTTGCTTAAATGTATTGATTGCTAGACAGTATAGCTTGCTGGACAGTATAGATTACTGGACATTATTGCTTGCTGGATATTATTGTTTCCTGGACAGTTAGCTTGTTGGACAGTATTTCCTTTTGGATAGCATTACTTGCTGGACAGTACTGCTTGCTGGACAGTATTGGCTTCTGGACAGTATGGTTTGCTGGACAGTATTGGCCTCTGGACAGAAATGCCTTCTGGTCAGCATTGGCGTCTGGTCAGTATTGCCTTCTGGACAGTATTGGCTTTTGGACAGTATTGCTTGCTAAACAGTACAGCTTGCTGGACAGTACTGCTTTCTGGGCAGTATTATTGTTGGACAGTATATTGCGTGCTGGAAAGTATTGGCCTCTGGACAATATTGCTTTTTGGGCAGTATTGCATGCTGGACAGTATTGCTTTCTGAATAGTGTTGTTTGCTGGACAGTATTACTTGCCTGACAGTAAAGCTTGCTGTTCAGTTCTGGTTTCTGGACAGTATAGCTTGCTGGACATACCATAGATTTGACTGGTTCGGCATGAAATGCGTAATGTGACGATCATTGATCGAAAAAATCTATTCATTTCTTAGCTGTTAACCAACCACAGCGGACACTGACCTTTACAACAGAGAGCCTTTTATGTGTCCACAATAGAATATCAGCTTTATGTAACAACGCTGTGTATCAAATACCACAGAAATATTACATTCACCTACCTATGCCTTGTTTAAAAAACGGGAGTGGAATATTGCCTTTACCTGTTAAGACCGCCATGTAACAGAACCACAGTAGAACATTATATTTTCTATCAATGCTTTGTGGCGAATCACAGGGGTTATAACTTTTACCTAACAATAGTCCGTAGCCAGATCCTGTGGATTACTGCCTTTACATAACAGCATTATGAAAAAAAAACACTGTGGAATGTTACCTTTTTATAACAATGTTGTGTTACCAAAATATTACCTTTTGTCACAAGCTCATGTAACCGACCACGATGGATTACCTTTATCGAATAATGTTTTGGTACATTACACCTTTACTAGGAAATACTGTAAAGTTAACGATCATAGTGACATTTTACATCCCTTTGAGAGTGACGTTTTCATGTAATCCCTGTCCCAGGCTAATCAGCAGACAAGCCGGTACTTCAGTATCAACAGCTGCAGCAGCACCTTCGTTATTGGCACCAGCATCGTCAGCACCGTCGGTTCCTCTAGCAGTTCAAGCCCAGGCCTATCTCGAGCAGAATGTCAGAGCCTACATCAATCCCAAGAGATATCCTCAGGTAGGTCATTCAAAGTTATGTGTGCGCTTTTCCGGCTCAGTGGGAATAAATACCACCACTACTACTGCTGCTGCTACTACTACTACTACAACTACTACTACTACTACTACTACTACTACTACTACTACTACTACTACTACTACTACTACTACTACTACTACTACTACTACTACTACTACTTCTACAACTTCTACTTCTGCTGCTACTACTACTACTACAACAACAACAACTACTACTACTACTACTACTACTACTACTACTACTACTACTACTACTACTACTACTACTACTACTACTACTACTACTACTACTACTACTACTACTACTACTACTACTACTACTGCTGCTGCTACTACTACTACTACTGCTGCTGCTACTACTACTACTACTACTACTACTACTACTACTACTACTACTACTACTACTACTACTACTACTACTACTATTTGTTATTAAAGAGGCTTACCAATGATCTTGGTATCTCTCCTTTTACTCACATGATCCTGATATATATCTTCACCTATCTATCTTTACCTAGAATCTAGATATGTCGATAGTTCAATTTCCAAATACAAAATGTAGATGTAGAGCTTAATTCTTTTTGGAATAAAAGAAATCGACTTCATTTTCTACTCTTTCCCAATCTGTTTTGCAGATCCTTTTAAACCTTTATTAGAAAGCTGTGAATTGTCGCGTTAAGTGCATAAAAATGCATTGATGTGGAAATTCTTAGCCACTCAGTTACTTAAATCTAGATCTACAGCTCGAGTGAGAAACACTTCCGCTGTTAAAGAATGACTAAATGGCGCGTGAAATTAGTGATCTTAAGTATGACTATGTCGACGAAACATAGAAAATGGGGGAATCGAGGAAATCAGTTTGCGTTCATTTTTTTTTATGATTTAGAACCTAGCCTCATGAATGCTGTAACCGCCTGTGATGTTTCTAAGGTGTGGGTTGGGCAATAGCGGAAGAGTTCGAGCTCGAAGCCTCTCAAGTCCGCATTCATATAGAGAGATAATTAACACAATTTCACTTACAAATTTTGCTACATGTCAACACTATTGCTGAATTTTTGTGGAAGATTGTTTCATATTTTATGTACTAGATGGTTGATATTTGATATTTTGAGTGTCTGTTTGGTACATTTAACACACTTTTATCAGATGTCTATCTATGATGGCTTATAGGAACATAATCATATATATTTTGAGACAGTCAGAGAAAAATTGCGACGCCCTCTGATTAAGACATGGCAGTGATGTCTTGTTTGAAGCTGTCCGACACTATGGGAGTAATGTGCTGTATGAAACTGTCCGACACTATGGGAGTAATGTGCTGTATGAAACTGTCCGACACTATGGGAGTAATGTGCTGTATGAAACTGTCCGACACTATGGGAGTAATGTGCTGTATGAAACTGTCCGACACTATGGGAGTAATGTGCTGTATGAAACTGTCCGACACTATGGCAGTAATGTATTGTTTGAAACTGTCCGACACTATGGCAGTAATGTATTGCTTGAAACTGTCCGACACTATGGCAGTAATGTTTTGCTTGAAACTGTCCGACACTATGGCAGTAATGTTTTGCTTGAAACTGTCCGACACTATGGCACTAATGTATTGTTTGAAACTGTCCGACACTAGGGCAGTAATGTATTGTTTGAAACTGTCCGACACTATGGCAGTAATCAGTTGTTTGAAACTGTCCAACACTATGGCAGTAATGTATTGCTTGAAACTGTCCGACACTTTGGCAGTAATGTATTGTTTGAAACTGTCCGACACTATGGCAGTAATGTATTGTTTGAAACTGTCCGACACTATGGCAGTAATGTATTGCTTGAAACTGTCCGACACTATGGCAGTAATGTATTGCTTGAAACTGTCCGACACTATGGCAGTAATGTATTGTTTGAAACTGTCCGACACTATGGCAGTAATGTATTGTTTGAAACTGTCCGACACTATGGCAGTAATGTATTGTTTGAAACTGTCCGACACTATGGCAGTAATGTATTGTTTGAAACTGTCCGACACTATGGCAGTAATGTATTGTTTGAAACTGTCCGACACTATGGCAGTAATGTATTGTTTGAAACTGTCCGACACTATGGCAGTAATGTATTGTTTGAAACTGTCCGACACTTTGGCAGTAATGTATTGTTTGAAACTGTCCAACACTGTGGCAGTAATGTATTGCTTGAAACTGTCCGACACTTTGGCAGTAATGTATTGATTGAAACTGACCGACACTATGGCAGTAATGTGTTGTTTGAAACTGTCCGACACTATGGCAGTAGTGTGTTGTATGAAATTGTCCCGCACCCTCACAGTAATGTGTTGTTTGAAACTGTCCTACACCCTGGCAGTAATGCGTTGTTTGAAACTGGCCGACACTATGGCAGTAATGTGTTGTTTGAAATTGTCCTGCACCCTTACATTAATGTGTTGTTTGAAACTTGCCGATACTATGGCAGTAATGTGTTGTTTGAAACTGTCCGACACTTTGGCAGTAATGTGTTGTTTTAAACTGTCCTACGCCCTGACAGTAATGTGTTGTTTGAAACTGGCCGACACTATAGCAGAAATGTGTTGTTTTAAACTGTCCTACACCCTGACAGTAATGTGTTGTTTGAAACTCGCCGATACTCTGGCAGTAATGTGTTGTTTGAAACTGTCCGACACTATGGCAGTAACGTGTTGTTTTAAAATTGCCGACACTATGGCAGTAATGTGTTGTTTGAAAATGGCCGACACTGTGGCATTAATGTGTTGTTTGAAACTGTCCTACATCCTGGCAGAAATGTGTTGTTTGAAACTGGCCGACACTCAATGGAGCACTGTAATAAATTTGATCTGGGACCATTGTCAGCCTGGGAGTCTGTAGCAAAACTTGATATAACTAAATCTATTGGAATATTCTCGAAGGGAATGAGAAAAATTGAACTGAACAAGTTGTATTTTTGTTTAAATACACTTTGAGCTGATTTCAGTGTCCTGTGATCATGTGATGAGATGCTAAACCTGTAACGGTCTGAGGGATCGGCGTAACTTAGCGTTGTGTAAGGAGAATCAGATGCTGTCGGCCACCTTCTTTGTTAGCAACATTGTCACCAGAAATAAGTATGGGGTTTGACTTGTTTATAAAGGGATACAAGCCGGGACCATGAACAGAGGCTTTTGTACCGGTTATCACTTCAGCGGTTGTGAGAAACAATTCATCACGTCATATGAAGCTAGCGACAAGCTCTGCAATTAGGGGAGAACAACTCGGTGAGGCTAAAAATAGAACAGTTTCAATACAGCCGAGATCGATGCCCCCCCCACGAGTTATGAGTAGTTTCCGCCAGCCAAGGGAAGTAATTCTAAGATCACACGGGCCAAGGGAGAGGAACAGAATCGATAAAGGGAAGTAATCGCGGTATATGGCAGGGAGGATAACTGTTAGCGATCGCTAAGTGTGCGCGTTTGTAGGAGGAAGAAGCGCAAAATTTCCAAAAAGAGATGATTCGGATGATGATGATGATAACGAGGAAGAAGAGATAGAAGAGATAAGAATGAAGAATTATATCTTTGTTCACTGCATTATTCCATCCCTTATCCAGATGAGCTAAAAAATCTACTCTCTTTCATGTTTAGCTAGAGAGTTTAATCCATAATTATGATTCACGAAGGTTTGTTTTATCTTCCTTATCTTGATGTAAGAAAAGATGCCATCTCAAGTCTATATATTATTCCAACGAATTTATGCCCTATCAGGATGCACTTTGAGATTCCACCTCGAAAGGTTTTATACGCTATCATGATACACTTTGAGATTCCACCTCGAAAGATTTCATGTCCTATCATGATGCACTTTAAGATTCCACCTCGAAAGATTTTATGCCCTATCACGTTACACTTTAAGGTTCCATCTAAAATGTGTATACTCTATCATGACACACTTTAAGATTCCTTCTCGAAAGAGTTCATGCCCTATCATAATACACTTTAAGATTCCACCTCGGAAGATTTTATGCTCTATCAAATTATACTTTGAGATTCTACTTTGAAAGATTTTATGTCCTATCATGAAACCCTTTCAGATTCCACCTCGCAAGATTTTTTGCCCTATCATGATACACTTGAGATTCCCCTTCGAAAGATTCTATGCCCTTTCATAATATACTTTGAGATTCCCCTTCGAAAGATTTTATGACCTATCATAATACACTATGAGATTCCACTTCGAAAGATTTTATGACCTTTCATAATACACTTTGATTTTCCACTTCGAAAGGTTTTATGCCCTATCATAATACACTATGAGATCCACTTCGAAAGATTTTATGCCTTATCATTATACACTTTTAGATTCCACTTCGAAAGATTTTATGCCCTATCATAATACACTATGAGATTCCACTTCGAAAGATTTTATGCCCTATCATAATATACTATGAGATTCCAATTCGAAAGATTGTATGCCCTATCATGATACCTTTTAAGGTTCCATCCCTGACCATGACCCACTCAAACATTCCACTTCCAATTTAGATAAACTTTTAAGATGTCATTCCCTTTTATAAAACAATCGAAAATTTCTTCCCGTATCACTCAAACATTCCACTTCCAATTTAGATAAACTCTTAAGATATCATTTCCTTTTATAAAACAATCGAAGATTTCTTCTCGTACCACTCACACATTCCTCCCGTTCACATGGTATACTCAAAAGTGACATCTCCCATCATGATATATTTGCAAGACTCCGTCCACTATCATGATAAAGTGATATTCAAATATTGCATCTCCTATCATGATATTCTTAAAGGTTTCGTCTATTATTATCGTTTCAAGGATTCCAATGGCACCCCCTTTCACGATACAATCAAAGATTCCACCCGTTATCGAGATGCACTCAAATTTTCCTTTTCCTATTATGATATACTCAAAGATCCCTATCCTTCTATACTAAAAGAATCCTTAAACTTTCATGATAAACGCACAGTTTTAATCTCATATCATGATGTACGCAACAGTTATATCCCATATCCTGATATACTTAAAGATCCCATTCCCTATCATGATATACTTCAATATTCCATCCCATATCTAGGATATAGTCAAAGATTCAATCCCTCATCATGATATACTGGAAGATTACTTCCCATATCCTGATATACTCAAAGATTCCATCTCCCATCATGATACACTCAAAGATTCCATCCCCCAACATGATATACTCAAAGATTCCAAACCAGATCCCGATATACTCAAAGATTTAATCCCATATCATGCTTTACTAGAAAATTCCATCCCTTTCCAAATACACTAAAAGAAAACATCACCGATCACCATACACTAAAAAATTCCACCATTTATCACAATAATTATGCTCAAAGATTTCATCCCCGATCATAACATAATCAAAGATTCCCTTTCCTTCAGCTGCTAATGGACATAGAGTCAGCTAAAGATTGTCGCTTAACTTGATGTAAGGTGATGGAGCCCGTTCCGATAACTAAGTAGTCTACCCTCGTGAGCCCAGCATGTTGGCCATCAAACTCCCTTAACCGGCAGACCGCCCAACATGGTGGCTTACAAGCTCCCTTAACTGGCAGACCGCCCAACATGGTGGCTTACAAGCTCCCTTAACTGGCAGACCGCCCAACATGGTGGCCATCAAACTCCCCTTACTGGCAGACTGCCCAACATTGTGGCCACCGGACTCCTCTAATTGGCAGACCGCCCAATATGGTGGCCATCAAACTCACCTCTACGGGTAGACCGCCCAACATTTTGGCCACCAAACTCTCCTTACCGGCAGGCCGACGAACATGTTAGTCACCAAACTTCCCCAACCGGTACACCGCCCAAGATGTTGGCCACCAAACTCCTCTACCCGGAAGGCCGCACCAGTGCAAGGAAATAAAACAGATTCACTGCGGAGATTAACTGGCTTTTCGGGAAAATCCCGATTCTTGGGCAGATCCTGATTGTAAAACTTCTGATGCCGGAGATTGAGGCTGTTAACTGCGATAGCGCGAAATTACTAGCTGCTCCAAGTCCAAGGTGAGAGGCTGGGGAGGGCCAGCGGAAGAGGGTGGACGGCGGGTGTCTGGCTAGCGAGGGAGGACGCGGGCTACGTGGCGGGGGACTGATCTCAACGACTGCTCAAGCGTCCCCGATGGTGGGAAATGGTTGCCCTTTGACCCGACAGCGGTGTATCTGAATGAGCTCAGAGAAAATAGGACGATTTTCCGTGTCTCTGGGGAAGTTTTATCTTCGAGAAAAGAGAGAGAGAGAGAGAGAGAGAGAGAGAGAGAGAGAGAGAGAGAGAGAGAGAGACAGACAGACAGACAGACAGACAGACAGACAGACAGACAGAGTATAGAGACATTGGCGAGGATAAAGAGCTCAGGACAGATAGAGAGAAAATACAACCGGAAAATTATGAACGAGACAGAGATAGTTAAGGGGAAAAAAAGAGAGAGAGGAAAGAAGGGACACAGAGAGAGAGAGAGAGAGAGAGAGAGAGAGAGAGAGAGAGAGAGAGAGAGAGAGAGAGAGAGAGAGAGAGAGAGAGAGCAGCGTTTTGATGTTTCTTCTTAAGCGGGCGTGCCTTGTGCCATTCAGCTCATGTTTTGCTCATTGTGTCTCGGCCATCAGCACGAGGGAGGCAATCAACAGCCATTGAGATGAGAGAGTCATTAAACCTAGCACTGGTGGCAGCGCTTAACCAGCCTGGCTGAGGAGGGGGATGGGGGGAGGAGGAGGGAGTTGAAGGAGTCATAATCTATGGAATATCACTCACCTACACTTCCTCTATCCTCGTCTACTCTCCCTATTTCTCTCTTCTATTCTCCTCTCTCATGTTTGGAAACCTCTCTTGCTCATTCATCTTCTTGTCACTCCTCTGTTTCCCTCCAACCTTCCTTTTTCTCCGCTCTCACGTAACATCTCTCTTAAGAGAGACAGAATGACAAAGAGAGAGAGAGAGAGAGAGAGAGAGAGAGAGAGAGAGAGAGACAGAGAGACAGAGAGACAGAGACAGAGACAGAGACAGAGGGGGACAGAGAGAGATAGTATAAAAAAATCAATTACAAACCTAGATCTAGCTCGAGACCGACAAATAAGACAAAAGACTTGAAAACATGATAGATGGAATGGACAGTGATCGAACCTGCACCTCGATGCGGCACCCATCGCCTTGCCGAGACAAGACCAGTCACTTAGCCAAGGAGCCATCCACATCTACAAAAATAGATGCTTCGGGAACAGTGATCTACATGCTGCCTTGAATAGACTTAGAAGATGAATCGCTAAGAACGATCAAGTCCATATTATTACAGGACATAAACAAACAAACTAGCCTCTACCGGATGCACATTCAACTGAAAGAAATAGAAGGCAGTCAAACAACGGTAGAGCCTGAGACAGACGGAGCTAGCGAAACTAAGGATGCAAGTGACTGGAAATAAAGAAATGAACAGCTTAGACAAATCAGCCACAAACCTAGATCTAGCTCGAGACCGACAAATAAGACTGAAGACGTGAAAACACAAAGACAGATAGAATGGGCAGAAGAGAGAGAGAGAGAGAGAGAGAGAGAGAGAGAGAGAGAGAGAGAGAGAGAGAGAGAGAGAGAGAGAGAGAGAGAGAGAGAGAGAGAGAGAGAGAGAGAGAGAGAGAGACGAGCAGACGTCAGTGTGGATGTGTAGTAAGGACTGCCCAGATACGTGCATGAGAAAGCAGAGATAAAGCAAAGAATATTATATAAAATAACTGTATTATACATGAGCTGCATATTATCTCGTCGTTTACACACGCAGCTGCACAAAGTTTAACAAAAAAGAAAGGAACACAAAATGAAGTAAAATGTTCAGCCTCACTTAATCTGATCTACAAATTTTCTTATACTGCGCTAATGTAGACACAATGGAGTACCAGAACAGCAAAAAAACATATATATATATATATATATATATATATATATATATATATATTATAAAGGCAAGAGGGATTTTCGCCGATACTCAAGTTTTAATGACTTTTCTGAGCGTTGGGAAAAGTTCGGTTGGGTGTGGACGGGATGGTCTTTATCAGGTACAATCGATCTGATCTTCCTTGCAAACGGTTAGAGCTCAACTAGCAATTGGTCTAAGATTGTACAGTTCTGGTTAACTGGAAGTTTTATTAGAAACTGAAGTAATTTCGAATCGTGTTGTAACCAGATGACAGAGGATGCTGTGAGACCAGTAATTTAAGAGTCGGAGCTGAGGTGAACAGGAGAAAGCTCAAAATGTCTGACTTTCCAAACACTGGAGGTTTGAGTCATGTTTATCATGAGCGACAGACTCATTCAGGTTCTTTCCATCTTTTCTACACTCATCGGAGGCTTCTATCTCTGCCCTCTTCCCTTCTTCTTCTTCTTCTTCTTTCTCTCTCTCACTCTCTCTCTCTCTCTCTCTCTCTCTCTCTCTCTCTCTCTCTCTCTCTCTCTCTCTCCTTCACTTTAATATCTAACTTTCTGTCCTTCTCAGTCTATTTATCTGTTGACCCGTGTCCCTGAGATGACTGCAGTCCTTGTGTTGCGAGAGAGTTGCTTGGAAGACATAATGAGAGAGCGAGCGGAGGATCTAGGAGGTTGTGTTAGAGAGGTGGGTAAATGAGACTGTCAACGACAACAAAAAGTAAGCGAATATTGTGGAGGAATACTTGGAATAGCAGGGAGACGGTTTCTATAAAAGAGGCTATTGGAATGGGGATATATGTAGGGTAGTGTGCAGGGGACGTTGCAGGATGCGTGTAGAGAAAAACATGGGGCGGGGTATGCGAAGCGTTGCATGTTCGGGTTTAGAGGAAGATGTAAGGAACAGTCTAACGGTTATTGTAGGGGAGAATGTAGAGGAACTTGTGTCAGTGGCAGTTATAGTTATGGTTTAGAACTCATTGGCACGGCAAAAACAAGGGAGTTTAGAAGAGTGGCCTGAATAGACTTGGCTAGTAACCAGGGAGTAGCCATCTCTAGATCTAGCTCGTCTTAGCCTGAGCTGTGAGCAGTGGCGATAGTGGTTGGCCAGTCGCTCCAGGCCCGGTGATTCACCCGAGCTTTATGACGCCCTGATGACCTTCCCAAAGGAATTTTAACGTCATGTAGGATCGGACCCCAATCAGCGTAAAATGGTAACCTTTGACCCGACCAGCTCTCTAGTTTGATGAGGTTAGAGTTCATCCAATGTCGAGGAGCGATAAAAAGGGAATGGGTAGAAGGACTTCCTGGAAGGATTTCTTTTCTTTCCAACTCACTGCCTCTGTCTCTCTGTCTACTCTTTCATGACGCAAATATGTCTGCCTCTCTTTCTAAATTGTCTCTGTCTCTTGGTCATTCTTTCTGTGAGTTGCTGCAATCTCTGTAAATGTGTCGCTTGCCGGTAGATATCGCCAGAACGAGTTATGGTCATATGGTTCTGTGAGTAGCTGTAATCTCTGTAGATTTATCGCTTGCCGGTAGGTATCGTCAGAACGGGCTTTGGTCATATGGTTCTGTGAGTAGCTGTAATCTCTGTAGATGGGTCGCTTGCCGGTAGATACCGTCAGAACGGACTTTGGTCATATGGTTCTGTGAGTAGCTGTAATCTCTGTAGATGTGTCGCTTGCCGGTATATATCGTCAGAACGGGTTATGGTCCTATGGTTCTCTGAGTAGCTGTAATCTCTGTAGATGTGTCGCTTGCCGGTATATATCGTCAGAACGGGCTTTGGTCCTATGGTTCTCTGAGTAGCTGTAATCTCTGTAGATGTGTCGCTTGCCGGTATATATCGTCAGAACGGGTTATGGTCCTATGGTTCTGTGAGTAGCTGTAATCTCTGTAGATATGTCACTTGCCGGTAGGTATCGTCAGAACGGGTTATGGTCCTATGGTTCTGTGAGTAGCTGTAATCTCTGTAGATGGGTCGCTTACCGGTAGGTATCGTCAGAACGGGCTTTGGTCCTATGGTTCTGTGAGTAGCTGTAATCTCTGTAGATGTGTCGCTTGCCGGTAGGTATCGTCAGAACGGGCTTTGGTCATATGGTTCTGTGAGTAGCTGTAATCTCTGTAGATGTGTCGCTTGCCGGTAGATACCGTCAGAACGGGTTATGGTCCTATGGTTCTGTGAGTAGCTGTAATCTCTGTAGATGTGTCGCTTGCCGGTATATATCGTCAGAACGGGCTTTGGTCCTATGGTTCTCTGAGTAGCTGTAATCTCTGTAGATGTGTCGCTTGCCGGTATATATCGTCAGAACGGGCTTTGGTCATATGGTTCTCTGAGTAGCTGTAATCTCTGTAGATGTGTCGCTTGCCGGTATATATCGTCAGAACGGGTTATCGTCCTATGGTTCTCTGAGTAGCTGTAATCTCTGTAGATGTGTCGCTTGCCGGTATATATCGTCAGAACGGGCTTTGGTCCTATGGTTCTCTGAGTAGCTGTAATCTCTGTAGATGTGTCGCTTGCCGGTATATATCGTCAGAACGGGTTATGGTCCTATGGTTCTCTGAGTAGCTGTAATCTCTGTAGATGTGTCGCTTGCCGGTAGATACCGTCAGAACGGGTTATGGTCCTATGGTTCTCTGAGTAGCTGTAATCTCTGTAGATGTGTCGCTTGCCGGTATATATCGTCAGAACGGGCTTTGGTCCTATGGTTCTCTGAGTAGCTGTAATCTCTGTAGATTTTATATCGTCAGAACGGGTTATGGTCCTATGGTTCTCTGAGTAGCTGTAATCTCTGTAGATGGGTCGCTTACCGGTAGATACCGTCAGAACGGACTTTGGTCATATGATTCTGTGAGTAGCTTTAATCTCTGTAGATTTATCGCTTGCCGGTAGGTATCGTCAGAACGGGCTTTGGTCATATGGTTCTGTGAGTAGCTTTAATCTCTGTAAATGTGTCGCTTGCCGGTAGATATCGTCAGAACGGGTTATGGTCCTATGGTTCTGTGAGTAGCTGTAATCTCTGTAGATGGGTCGCTTACCGGTAGATACCGTCAGAACGGGCTTTGGTCATATGATTCTGTGAGTAGCTGTAATTTCTGTAGATGGGTAGTTTGCCGTTAGATATCGTCAGAACGGGTTATGGTCCTATGGTTCTGTGAGTAGCTGTAATCTCTGTAGATATGTCACTTGCCGGTAGGTATCGTCAGAACGGACTTTGGTCATATGGTTCTGTGAGTAGCTGTAATCTCTGTAGATGTGTCGCTTGCCGGTAGGTATCGTCAGAACGGGCTTTGGTGATATGGTTCTGTGAGTAGCTGTAATCTCTGCAGATGTGTCGCTTGCCGGTGCGGTAGGTATCGTCAGAACGGGCTTTGGTCCTATGGTTCTGTGAGTAGCTGTAATCTCTGTAGATGTGTCACTTGCCGGTAGATATCGTCAGAACGGGCTTTGGTGATATGGTTCTGTGAGTAGCTGTAATCTCTGTAGATGTGTCGCTTGCCGGTAGGTATCGTCAGAACGGGCTTTGGTGATATGTTTCTGTGAGTAGCTGTAATCTCTGCAGATGTGTCGGTAATTATCGTTAACGAGCTATGACGACATCTGGGCTTCTCTGCGGGTGTAACTGTTGCTGGAAGATTTATTAAATATCGTTAGATGCCTCGATGTTCGGCTTTTTTCTCGCTATTGCTACGATCTTCAGCTTTTCATCTCTCTTCATCTGTCCTCAGGATCAGACCTAGACTAGCGCATTAAGGCGGTTCTTCTGTCTGAGCACCTGCCAGGAACATCTCCAAGTTCCGAAGTTCATGGAATGTAACACATATCTATTGTCTGACACCTACGATCTTTACAAATTATAACACATCTCTGAGGCTTGACAAATAGATTTCAGCATATACAGAATATAAAAAATCTCTGAGGTGTGACACTCACACAGCCTCTACAGAATATAACGCATCTCTGAGGCCTGACACATACATACAGCATATACAGAGTATAACACAGTCCAGACACCCAGCCTGTACAGAATATAACACATCTCTTAGGCCTGACACAGACATACAGCATATGCAGAATATAACACAGTTCTGACACACACAGCTTGTACAGAATATAACACACCTCTGCGTCTGACACAGATTACAGCATAATTATACAGAATATAACACATCTCTGAGGCCTGACACACACAGCCTATACAGAATATTACATATATCTGAGATGTGCTAATGGCGATTGGTGTCTGATAAAAACTTGCGTAAGTGCATATATTTCAAATATATGTTCCTCTTTCATTATTATATACTTCACTCAACCATTTAACTCTTCAACCTGCACTCTGTCTGTTTATTGTCCGTGTCCACACAACCCCACAAGCGTCCCAGCATTCAGTTCAGAGAATGCTTTATGGCTGGATGATATTTTTTTCCTTTCCTCTCTGATCCCACCGCCTCCCCCTTTCCACCCAGTTGCAGTCTTTTCAGTAAACCGATCCTGGAATTGCTCATGCTGCTGTCAAATTCGCATGTCAATGAGTTTTGATAACTTCCTGCTCAGCGGTGTAGGAAATGGGATTTAAGCCCACTGTTGCTTCCCTTGTATCGTATGTCTTGCAGCAGGTTTGATCATCCATAAATCTCGGCCTGAACCAACCCACAACTTGTAGACATTTGCATGCCTTGGCCTTGGATGAAAATGTTGCAAAAATGGAGGCCTTAACTTGTTGGGAAAAAAAATTATATTTTCTTTGCCATAAAATGTATTTATTCTAAAACTACTACTACTACTACTACTACTACTACTACTACTACTACTACTACTACTACTACTACTACTACTACTACTACTACTACTACTACTACTACTACTACTACTACTACTACTACTACTACTACTACTACTACTACCACCACCACCACCACCACCACCACCACTACTACTGCTGCTGCTGCTGCTGCTGCTACTACTACTACTAATAATAATAATAATGGGATGACCTGTGCCGAGTATACATTGTTCCATTTTATAAGAAGATCGTTATGAAAGAGAAATCAACACACCCTTTTCTTTGCGTAAAACAGTGTGACTTAAATGGCGAGGCTGCAAATAGAATGTTAAAGACATGCTTGTGTACCTATCATCTGAACTTGACCAAGTGTTTAATAATATACTTGTATACCAATCATCTCTGCTAAGTACAAACACTGAACTGGACCAGGTGTTTAATGATATACTTGTATACCAATCATCTCTGCTAAGTACAAACACTGAACTGGACCAGGTGTTTAATGATATACTTGTATACCAATCATCTCTGCTAGGTACAAACACTGAACTGGACCAGGTGTTTAATGATATACTTGTATACCTATCGGCTCTGCCAGATACAAACGTTGAACTGGATCACGTGTTTGATGATATATATGGATACCGATCGACTCTTAGATACAAACACTGAACTGTATCAAGTGTTTGATGATATACTTGGATACCGATCGGCTCTGGTAGATGAAAATACTAAACTGGACAAGGTGTATCCTGTTGGTCTTTTTCTGAGGCTCGAGCTACACAATGGACCAGAACTGTTGTGATTTCGCTTCAATGATTTTTTTTCGCTTTCTGCCGTCACAAATCGTATAAATCTACACCTTTTTCTCCATGGATATTAACCAAACAGTAAATTGTCCATCATTCTAGGATTTGTCGGCTTGTAGTGAGCTGTACTGCTGGAAGCAGAGCTTCCTCAGTCATGTTTACTAGCTGGGCGAACCACCGGAACTGAAGCTGCACTAGATCACCATCCGGGCTACACGTCGCTCTGTTTCCGGTGCGCAAGAGACTCGATTGCTGTATGACGCATGCTCACAAGGCAGAACCCATCGGCTCTTGATTTCTGCGCGAATTGAGACCTAGTTTATGTAAGAGACAGACAGACAGACAGACAAAGAGAGAGAGAGAGAGAGAGAGAGAGAGAGAGAGAGATGGAGATATAGAGAGATAATGAGTGATAGAGAAATAAAAAAAAATATTCTGTGACAATGAGGTTGACAAACGTTGAAAAATAAATACAAATTATTACAATTCCGCTATAAATTTGAGTTCTTTGTTGGATGCAGTACTAACAATCTCTCCTGCCTAGTTTTCCTTTGTTTGTAACATCGTTCCTGCCTAGACCAAAAGTTGGACCGTGTGTTTTCCATTGTATGTCACATCTAAATGGCTTGGAATAATATTTGGATTGTGGTTTGGATTCTGGGTTTCACAACTAAGTGGCTTGGAACAAGACTTGGTTGTAGGTTTTTCATTGTATGTCACATCTGCATGGCTTGGAACAATACTTGGATTTTTTTCATTGTATGTCACATTTGCATGGCTTGGAACATGACTTGGTTTATGGGCTTTTCATTGTATGTCACATCTGCATGGCTTGGAACATGAATTGGATTATGGGTTTTTCATTGTATGTCACATCTACATGGCTTGGAACAATACTTGTATTATGGGCTTTTCCTCTTAAGTTTAAAATCATTAATTTGACAACACCATGGCTTGACTCATGTGTAGCTATTATATTTGTTTATGGGTACGTGTGTTTGTATAAATTATCTTGCTCAGAATCACGTGTTACCGTCTCGATCTGATATATGTGGGGAATACTTCTTTGTTGCCTAAGTTAGTTTCCTTGAAGTACCAAAAAAAAATCGGCATACAAATTCCTTCTTGGAATCTGTGCCTGGAATGGGAGGGAATGGAGTGAACCCCCAATCGATTGATTATGATCGGGTGTTCATTGGTACATGGGTTGATTGTTCATGCATCTCATTCGATGGACTAGTTTTGTTGTTGTTTTATTTTGCTAGCGTATTTGTTAAATATTAGTTCATGTGTAGAAACGCTGCTTTGATGTTCTGTTGGCAAAACCAGGTGTTGATGGGCGACATCTTCATAAAGCAAGGAAATGAAAAAGCGGGTTGGGGTGTACAACGTGCCACTTAAGGGGGGAAAAGATCAATATATCAGGAGGATATTGTTTGGATATCTTGGGACTCCACCTCCCTCTACGCCCCCCCCCCCCCTCCCCCCACTTTTCCCTCCCTACCTTCTTCTCCGAGTCCCAGTGGGTGAAATGCGATAGGGGGTGGCAAAGAGGAAGAGAGAGAGAGAGAGAAAGAGAGAGAGAGAGAGAGAGAGAGAGAGAGAGAGAGAGAGACTCACCTGTATAAATGTGAGCACCTAAGCTCTCCACAAGTTTCAAGGCCAGAGGTGCAGCCAACTGGTTTGGGAAGTCTAGAGACTGCCCAGATGGCCAGTAGCTCTAAAACTCTTGCATTAGATAATGGAGAGTAGGTTCGGATCTGGCCTGCTCCAGCCATGCTCGGACTTGTACCGTGTACTAAAGTCACTTAGATCAAGACGTTTCTGTGCCGTTTAAACTGCTCGAACGTTATCGCCATGAAGACAAGTGGACATGGTCAGGTAAGATATGACGGCTCGTTGGATTTAGCCCGCCCAAGCAAGCTTATGTGAGGGACTGATAGAGATTGCAAGTTATATGGTTTTAGCTTTTGTCGACTAGTGCTAATCTTTTCACTTTATGGGCCGTTGGAATCCGATCTTTCATCATATGCTATTTTCTATAGTCTGTCTTTTTTTTTTTACAATACCCGAGCTCAGCCTGCTCAGCCTTTTTAATATTCGGGAACTTAAACATCGCAATATCTCGACTTCCATGGTTAGTCGTTGGTTAATGGCAACTTGTTTCTCAATATCCATATCTTTAATATCAATCATTTCTAAACTTCTAAAACATATAGCAAGCCGTTTTTCAATGGTTAGTCGATTTATAATGTCCAAACACATAAAAGCCAGTCTTTTACCAGTAACTAAACCTGTATAGCCAGATGATTCTCAGTACCTTTGGTACCATGTTTAGTCGTTTATCAATACTTAAACCTGTATGGCCAGACGTTTCTCAGTACTTTACCTCCATAGTGAGTCGTTTATCTATACCTAAACCTGTATAGCCAGATGTTTCTCAGCACCTTTGGTACCATGGTTAGTCGTTTATCAATTCCTAAACCTGTATGGCCAGACGTTTCTCAGTACTTTACCTCCATAGTGAGTCGTTTATCAATTCCTAAACCTGTATGGCCAGACGTTTCTCAGTACTTTACCTCCATAGGTAGTCGTTTATCAATACCTTAACCTGTATAGCCAGACGTTTCTCAGTACTTTACCTCCATAGTGAGTCGTTTATCAATTCTTAAACCTGTATGGCCAGACGTTTCTCAGTACTTTACCTCCATAGTGAGTCGTTTATCAATACCTAAACCTGTATTGCAAGACATTTCTCAGTACTTTACCTCCATAGTGAGTCGCTTATCAATACCTAAACCTGTGTGGCCAGTCGTTTCTCAGTACCTTTACCTTAATGGCCAGTCGTTTATCAATACCTAAACCTGTATTGCAAGACGTTTCTAAGTACTTTACCTCCATAGTGAGTCGCTTATCAATACCTAAACCTGTGTGGCCAGTCGTTTCTCAGTACCTTTACCTTAATGGCCAGTCGTTTATCAATACCCAAACATAAATGGTCATTCATTTCTTAATGGTAAGTTGTTTTTCAATGGTCAATTGTATCTCAACATCTGTACCTTGAGAGAAAGAGAGAGAGAGAGAGAGAGAGAGAGAGAGAGAGAGAGAGAGAGTATCTTTTACCGAACAGTTATGGCTATTTAAGCAATAAAATTTGGCACACTATGCATACCTTTCAATGT